>JNDS01003684.1:0-73800 GCA_000697035.1 Rhizopus stolonifer B9770
CCCCCCCCCCTTTTTTTTTAGTTCATTTGATAGTATTCCCGCTGCATTTTGGTTTGTTCTAGTAACAATTACAACAACAGGATATGGTAACGTTGACCATTGTCATTGCTTTATTTCTTATTTATTCATTAGGTGATATGGTGCCAACGACATTTATTGGTAAACTAATTACATTTCCTGCTATGATTTTTGGTGTATTGGTAAAGTAGACCATTTAAAAAGCTGTTTTTTTTTTTTTTTTTTTTTTTTTTTTTTTTTTTTGTAACTCATTGAATACTAGCTTATTGCTCTACCGTCAATTATTGTCGGAAGGAATTTTACGATCGTTTGGGAAAGTATGAGACAGCAACAGTTTTCAAACAATAATAGTACACCAGATCTACATGAAGGCCGTCCTTCAAGTAAGGTTTTTTTTTTTAAAAAAAAAAAGAAGTAATACTGACATACAAATACTCAATAGTGATGATGGATATTGATGCGTTTGGACTTCTATCTCGAAATGGAGATAGTGATATCTCAAACAAGTTACAGGCACTTATGGAGCTAAGTATGCAGAATCAAGCAAATATCCTCAAGATGATGAATGCTCTAGAAAAACAAGGCATAAAGATGGACAGTAAAGGGAAAGGAAAAGAATCTTCTTCTAAAGAAGAGAGCAATCCTTTTGGTGGCGGTGACGATCAATAATACGTTAACTTAGATCTATAATTTCTTCCATTAGAAAGAGAGTTATACAGTAAAATTATTTAATATAGAATAAAATGACTTGTGTATATAGTATTAGAGTCAATACGTTGTACAAAATCACGTCTCTTCTTTACAGTCAATACAATACAGAAGGTAACTTGATATCTTATGTATGCCGCACAAATAACAGTGGTCGCACTCGAAATCGAGTTTTCTAAGCACATGTCTAGGTTTGTTTACGAGCCTTCATTCTTCTTCGTCTTGGTAAGAGTAGAGGAGAACGTCACTGCATGCAGGTATAAGTAGTATCTCGATTCTTAAAGGTACAGATGGCGATCTCCTCACTACAACTTTAAGCGGAGATTTTAAAAAAACAATCGTGGTGTCCCTCCTAAAAATGAGTGAGAAAACAGGCCCTTGTTTTATTCTCGGTGTTACTTTTCATCTCCGAAAAAAAATCTGGGATCTGAAATGAAAATCAGAATTCCCTTCAACCTCATTTTTACTGTCTTTTTGCCAAAGTGACAATATTCTTTATTCTGGTGAATGATGTCTTTAATATTTCAAAATATTTAAATCATAAATCAAAATAAATAGAAAAAAATAAAGTTTAATTTTTTTTTATTTTTATTGTTTTAAAATGATAAACTTTCTTGAAGGAAAACTAAAGAAAAAAAAAAAGAATGTCAATAATAGTTCCCAAAGGATAATAATTTTAAGAGATAGCTCATAGATCTTGGTGATATTTTTTAGCTTCATTAATTCTCAGAAGTAGCAAATATTTCTATAATCCTCGCCATCTCTCTTTTTTTCTCCTCAATATTTTGATAACTTTACCTTTTTATGAATAATTGATTAAAGAAAGAGGTACAAAATAGAGCAAGTCTTTTATAGATGTTGAAACGGGACTGTTGGGCAGCTCAAAAAATTTTTTTTTTAATGTTTTCAATTACCGTGGGCGGAAAGATAACAAGTAAGCCACTCAGTTCCCCCAAAATAGGCAATTGGAAGGCCGATATTTTGCATTGTTTTTCATGCTCTAAAAAAAAAAAAAAAAAAGTACAAGATATATTTGCATTGCAGTCACTCAAGCACACACACACACACACACACACACACACACACACACACACACACACACACACACACACATATTTATATATAAATATACTTTGAGCGATTGTGCAAAAAAAAAAAAAAAAAATCTTCTTTTTTTTTTTTTGGCTGCCCTTTTTTTCCCTTTTTTTTTTTTTTTTTTTTTTTTTTTTATTTTTCCAAATGAGTGTAAAAGGTCAGAAACGAACATTACAATGTTATGCATATGAAGATGATGAAGAAGTAGATGAGCTTACAGAAGAATATCAAGATACTCAAAGTGTAGACGATAAGCATAAGAATACTACATCAGTTCTTAGTATTGAAAATAAGCTGAGTATACGCTTTTCTCGTCCTAGAAACTCCATTGACGCAGCTATGCTCTTGGTCAACTTTCAACATGCCCAACACACTGAATTTAAACAAGGTAAACAAATAGGCTATCTTTAATACTACGGCAACTGTAATTTTTTTTAATAAAAAGAAATACAAGAACCAAAAGTAAATAAAAACGATTGTCAAAGTATGGTAAAGTTTCAGAGTCCTGTGGTACATGGACCGACTTATTATCCGCTTCCACCTATGATGCATTCTTTTCCGCCTATGCCATATTATTATGTTCTACCTCCATTCTGTTATCCATATCCTCACTTACCACCACCTCACCCAGCCACGTTTGAACCGGATGTAAAGACGCGTACGACAAAAAAGCTAAAGGATGAGATCGTGGAAGTGGACCCAGAATCGGATACTCGCAAACAGAAGCCGAGGTTTGTAGGTGATCAGTATACCCCTGAATGGGTTCGCTATGGTAAGCAATCTAAAGAAGGCCTATGTGATAACTGTGTGCCTGGCAGATGGTTACAGCTTAAAAACAGTACCTATTGGTAAGTCAAGGAAAGATGAATTATTTTATTGATGTTTATACTAGGTATCATAAACAATTTCATCATGGGATCTCAGCTGTATCTGGTAAACTATTTATTCAACCACTTGAAACACGTTGGCGAGATAACGATAAGGTTGAAGGTCTTTGTCATCAATGTCGTAGATGGATACAAGTGAGAAGTAGTAAAAGGGATAACAGCTCTCTTTGGTACAGGCATGCTCACAAGGTAACTCGAATGGAATTATTTAATTTTACTAATTTTTTTTGACAGTGTCATGTTTATGATAAGCCTAAAGAAATTACACCAAGAAAGCGTTAACCCTTCCTTTTTCCCTTTCCCTTTTTCTTTTCTTTTTTTTTCCCTCTTTAAGTAAGTTTTTCTTTTTCTTTTTCTATTGTTTAATGTACATATCAAATAAATATCCTTTATTCCCTTTTCAATGTTGTGTTTGATTCGACTATTCTTTAATGATAAAGATACTAAAATGATCACCCATAGACGCATGAATTATAGTATGATGATCCATCAACAAAGCAGGCATACGTCTTTCATTCATTGTAAACGAAACACCCCAAAAGAAGAGCTTTCCTGATTGAGTGATAGCCAGCGTGCTATTCGAACCACAGACCAGTTTTACAATGATATCCGTAGGTTTCCAAGGATTCTTGATTGGCCGATGAATGGCATAAGTCCGTTGATCAATACACCGACTGGACGGATAAAGATATCCTGGATAGAGTGCGATGCCTAGCTGTCCTTCATAGCAACGACCAAAGCCAAACAGAGTGCGTTCTTGGGTGATAGCAATCGTATGGTGGTCACCGGCAGCCACTTTCTGACAAGAAAGCCCAACCCAGGTAGGCTCTGGCACTAGCATGGGTTCCAGTCCGCATTGACCAAACGAGTTTTGTCCCCATGAAAATAGTTGTCCCTCTTGATCGATCGCGAGTGAATGAAGAGCCCCACAGGCAATTGATTGACAGGAACCCAGGGCCAATCGGTGCGGTTTTCCATCGTTGTCTCTATGTCCTAGTTGCCAGAATTCACCATTACCCCAAGAGTAAACACTACCATCTTGGGTTAGACAGAGCGCGTGGAAGCGTCCTACGGCAATATCGATACAGATCTGATTGGAAAGTGCATCGAGGATGCGAGGATAAAGTTGAATTCGAGTGCCTGGAAGATAACCAAAGATGCCTTCGCTTGTCTAGGATTTTTTTTTATAAATAGAATCAAAAACAAAATATTTACTGTAAATGTGCCCCAAGTGTAGAGTTGACCCTTGGTGGAAATGGCCATAGAATAGGAATAGCCGCATGCCACTTTGATAAATTTGATGTACTTGATGGATGGGTGGTCTAATAGTCTAGGCATACTCTCTATACCTTCCCTTCCTAAAGCTCCAAAGTCGTTCCCTCCCCAGCTCCATATCTATCAGAGTAAATGTGTTTTCTGAAGACCTAATTTTCTTACCTTTCCTTGTTCGGTCAAGACTAATGTGTGCATACAGCTGGATTGGACGTCAACAATAGATTCATTTTTGAGCGCGTCAATTAGAGTAGGTTGATCTACTTCTATTCTATCTCCCAAACCCAATTCGCCATACAATTCACCAGAACCTAACGCATAGGCTTTACCAGATATTACTATAATTGAAAAAAAAAAAAAAAAAGTTTAAGAATAAGCGAATACACACACACAAAAAAAAAGTACAATTCGAATACATAAGATAAAGAAAAAGGGAAAATAAATGATTTATCGTAATTTATTAAGCCATCAATGCTTCAATTTCATCAATTTCCTTTGGAACAGTTGTTAAATTAATAAAACCATCTTGTGTGATGACGATATTATCTTCAATACGCACACCACCCACAGGCTTGTACTTGTTCAACATTTCCTTGTTGATATATTTTCCAGTGATAGGATCATTCAAGACAGGATCAATCAAGAAATCACAAAAGTAAACACCAGGTTCGACCGTGACCACAAATCCAGGCTTCAGATCACGACGCATACGCATATAACGAATTCCAGGTTCATCAATACGTTCAGTGCCTTCTGGGTATCCAGCCACATCATGAACATCTAAACCAAGTGAATGCCCAATACCGTGAGGAAAGAAGGCGGCCACGACGTGGTTATTGACAATCTCTTGTTTATCACCTACAAGGATACCTGCCTTCATCAGTCCATCACAAGCAACATCCATGGCCACTCTGTGAATCTTTTCCCATGCTACGCCAGCCTTACAATGCTCAAAACAAGCCTTAAAAGAAATAGTTAAAAAATGATTGGATAATCAAATAACCTTCGTACCTTTTGCATGTCAAGCACAATAGAGTAAATCACACGGGCTTCAGGGGAGAACTTTCCGCCGACGGGGAAAACTCTGGTAATGTCCGAAGCATAGCAGTCCACTTCACATCCCGCATCAACCAAAATGAGTTCCTCAGCGTTGACCAGGGGAGCATTGTTCTTGTTATAATGAAGCGTGGCTGCATTCTTACCTACACCCACAATAGGATAGTAAGCTTGGAAGAAAGCACCATGACGAGCTGACTCGTACAAGAATAAAGCATGTAGTTGAGCTTCATTTGAACCAACTTGGGATGCTTTCATCAACTATTTAAAATAAGTTTTAAAAGAGATCCCTCTTCAAGTTTTTTTTTTTTTTTTTTTTACCTTGACGTGAGCATCAGAAGAAATCTGGTTTGCCTTTCGAATGATTTCAATTTCCCAGTCAGATTTAACAGTACGCGCTTCAGAAAAGGCGGTGTAAAGAGCCTTTTGTTCTTGCTCGGTACATAACTTGACTTGTTTATCCAAAGCATCTGTGCGGGTGATGGGTAAAGTATAGACAATAGGGGATTGTAACAAGAGAGGGTTAAGCTGATCAACATAGATTGCTTCATCCACATCATACTTGCTGACAAGTGTCTGGAGGTCATCGGGTAAACCCATCCACATGACATCATCAGGGTTCAAGTTGGGAGAGACCAATTGGATCTTGCGAGTGGGGATATCAATTAAGAGATGAAAACCAGGTTCAGAGACACCAGTGACATAAAAAAAGTTGGATTCCTGACGAAAGGCAAGCTCAACATCCGTATCATCTCTTTCGGAAAGCACTTGTCCTTTCAAATAAATTGTACCTTCTTTGGCTTCAAAAAGGTTTAAAATTTTTTCAACGTTTTGACGAGTTGGTGTGACAGACATCGTGCGAAAAAAAAGTGAAGAAAAAGGAAAGAAAATATTTGGTTCGCAGTTTTTATTCATAAACGAAGTCAAATAGACTTGGCGGACTGTAATTGAAGGAAGACCTGACGATGATGGAGGATACTTGGTATGGGTCAATGTTAGATGCAGGCCTTCTATCCTCCATGTAGCCTTTTCCATCCAAGGCTACTTTTCTTGGTATACGAATGGAAGCTCCTCGGTTACCAACACCGTAAGAGAATACGCTGATATGCCCTGTTTCATACTCTCCAGTCAATCTCAAATGATTGTCTTGTCCATACACTTGAATATGTTCAAAGTGTTTATCACTCATATTCTCCAGGGCTGCTTCAATGGCTTCTAATCCTCCCTCACTACTTCGCATCTCATTGGTTGAGAAATCTAAAGTTTGAGTTAATCCATCAAGTCATTGTGTATATTTACTTGTATGACATCCAGATGGATTCCATGCTCCTTGAATCGCTTTGGGATGCAAGTTTACCACATAACCAAAATCCTCGGCTACACGTTCCATAATATATCTCGCCACCCACAACTCATCTCCAATCGACACTCCTTCACAAGGTCCGATTTGATATTCAAGTTGACTAGGCATCACTTCTGCATTGCATCCACAAATAGTCAAACCTGCATACAAGCAAGCTCTATAATGAGCCTCCATCACATCTCTACCAAACATTCTTCCAGCACCAATACCACAATAATATTCTCCCTAAAAGACTAGTTTTTAATATTTTAACTACTTATTTTTTTTTTACATTCACTTCTGGTTGTCCGTGTAATGGCCAACCTAACGGTTTCTCTGTCTTTGGATCAAACAAGACATATTCTTGCTCGATACCAAACCAAGGTTCCAGATGTGCGTAATGATCCATCACCTGCTTACAATCCACCCTTGTAGATAGTTGACAGAGCACCAGTTTTCCTTTGGCTCTAAAAGGATCGTCGTACATGGCTACGGGTATCAAGGGCTCTCGAGGTTGAATTAAATCAGCTAATTTTTCATCTTCTTCAATCAATAATAAAGGAATATCAGAAAGTTGTGTGGGTATAGCGTCCAATGTCTTGGATTTTGATCTCAACTCGTTATATTTGTCAACAAAAATATATTCAATAGGTGTTTTAAGCATAACGAAAACAAAAAAGATAAAAAAAATCCTTATCTTGATCTCTTTCTCTCTTTCTCTTTTTCTTACTTATCTTTGTGACACACATTTAATTCTTTTGTGACTGGTACCCTATGACGAAACACGCTCATCTTTTTTTTTTTTTTTTTTTTTTTTTTTTTCCTCTAAATTCACTATGGATTACGAAGACGACGATTTACCAGAATATCAAGAGTAAGTAACATTCCTTTTAGGTATTTTTTTTTTCATCTTTTTATTCCCACTTTTTTCTTCAACTCATTTATTTCCTCTACCAAGTTATGAAGCATTTGGAGAAGAAGAGGTTTTTTTTTTTTTTAAAAAAAATGCTCCTTTTAATTTTCCAATGAAAGCTTATATTTAATGTAGCCATATGAGGAACCTATATTAGAAGAAACAGTTTATGATGAACAACTACAGGTGTATGAAGATTTGGCAACTGAACCTGTATCAGATCGTATTGATATATTAAACGATGTCATGACCGGGGGTGCTCAAAGACAACGCGAACAATCGCCTGATCCAAATGAAAGAACAGAACGTTTGACCACACCTTACATGACAAAATATGAAAGAGCTCGTATATTGGGAACAAGAGCATTGCAGATTAGGTATTTACAATCAACCCTCCTTCCAAGAAAATAGAGCAACTGACATTTTTGGCGGTGGTTGGGGGAAAAAATAGTTTGAATTCCCCAGTGATGATTGAATTAAATGGAGAAACAGATGCTTTGGTGATTGCTAACAGAGAGTTAAGAGAGAAAAGATTACCATTGATTATACGTCGTTATATGCCTGATGGGACTTATGAAGACTGGAAAGTGAGAGAATTGATTGTGGATTAAACAAAAAAATAAATTTTTTTTTTATTGTACATTTCTTTGTTGTAATCCTTCAGTGTTTACATTGATTGAACTTCCAGTGGGTGTACCAGCGACAATGCCTTGGTAATCAAGATGATATATTTTAGGTGGAAGTCCCTTTCCAAATTTACGGTTAATGTGATTAGAGCAAAGGAGGCCAGAGAGTAAGACAAAGAGATGAAGGGGTATCATCGAAAAGGCCACGATCCAAGTAATTCTGAGTGCCTCGGTGGTGAAGGATTGATACTTAAACTTACAGCCAGGTAATAAGGTTCGAGGGAAACACTTGTTGGATCGTTCATGATAATCCGAAAAGGACTTGTAGCCACAGCAGTGAAGCTAATAATAACAAGATTAGAATTCCCTTTTTTATCATTTTACTTTTACATTGGCTTGGATGCGTGCTCTGCCATCAGAGTTTAAATTATAATGCCATTGATAGGATAATTTTCCTTCGATATTCCACTTGTTTTTACGGTAAGCTGTGTATCCAATAGCTGCAATCAAACCAAAACAGGGCCACATAAAAAGATTATACCAGGTGAGTATAGCTCGATTGTTGAGCATTATACCAACATAACCAACAAGAGATGTAAACAGACAGATAACACCAGTGGCAAGAATTACTAAATAACAATAAATGCTCCTGTTTAAAGAAAGAAAGAAAAAACTTACAATCAAGAATAGGTCTTTCGCCTACAAGAATTACATCTGCGCGCAAGTAAACTAAAGAGGGGAAAAAAAAATTATTTTAAATATTTCTAAAAAAAGAAAATCTTACATTTAAAAAGAGTTAAAAGGGATAACAAAACTGTAACAAGGCCATAACAGAATAGCTATTTGCTTCTTAAATACAATTCCTATCTCATTGTTCACTTACAAGAGTATTTGAAAATAACAGCAACCATTTATGTTTTGACCATCTTTGTTTCTTTTTCAGTGAAGGATCTACCCATTGTCTTTTCATAGTATGAAGACTTTCAAATGAATTGTGAGAAACCAAAGATTCGGTATGCATCCAAGGCAACACAGGTCGCTGTAAATCATCATCTAATCTTGATTGATGACTTGTAGAAGAACTGGCGTACATTTTTTTTTTCTAAAAAAGAAAAAGAGAATGAAACAAAGAGAAAAAGAAGAATAAGTAACTAAAAATATATTCCAAGTGTAACCTGTCAATGATTGGCATTGACATTTATTGTAAGAAACAAAAAAAAAAAATTTTTTCTTTAGGGCAAGGACCCGTATCCAACTGGTTTTCTTGTATTTTTCGCAATATTCCTTTCATTCTTTTCATATCTATCACCCACATATAAAGCAGCGCCTACCACATTTGTCCACATAAACAACAAGTTGAAAAAGGGAACCAATTCAAGTGCTACTGCCACTGTACCAAATTGACAATAGGCTGATCGATGCTTCCAAGCCAGTCGTCTTGATTGGCCAACACTTAAACCTCTAAATTCCAAATCATAATGAATATGATGACCCCAACTAATAAAGTCAATATTCTCTCTCTCTCTCTCTCTCTCTTATTTTTATCATGTCATCTTAATTTACCATGCAACCCAACCGTTAATAAAACAAGCAATGGCTGTACCTACCACAGGTATCAAATGTAATGGTGCTGTAATGATCAAAATCAAAATCTATTTTTTTTTTTTTGGCTTTGGTTGGCACCTCTTTCTCTCTCTCTGTGTGTGTATATATGTTTTGAAACTTGCCTGTGCTAAAAGAAGTAACCAGACCAAGACAAGTCCTGATGAAACACCTCTACAACAGAGTCGAAGACCAGAAACAGGAACACGTGAACGGAACATCCTATCTAAACCTCTGGCTCTTAAAGTAGCATCAAATAGTGCGTCTTGAAAGATGGGCAAGACAATGGCAAAAAAGACGAGATCAATCACTGTTGATTCAAGCAAAACAAAAATAACAGAGACTGTCCAGGCAAGCCAGACTGGACAGTGTGCCTGAATGAGTGCATGAGCTTGCAATGGAAGTAGGTACACAAAGGAAATGAAAAGTGAGATGAGGCCAAAGATGAGTGTGAGTAAAAAGGGACATAAACTTTTTAACCACAACTACATAAATACATGTTGACTTTTTCTTTCTTTCTTTTTTATTGTTATTGTTATTATTCGGTTATATTTACTTGAGGGTGAGATATAAAGTAAGCAATACCTGTTAAAGGGTATGTATAAGGCGGTGCCATGATATATGCAAACAGGAAGAAGAAAAAGATGGAAAATCGGAAGATCAATGTTTCAGTTTTTTTTTTTTTTTTTTTTTTTTTTTTGGATTTCATGCAATAAAAAAGACACTTGACTTCAAATTATGCGTTATTTTTATATAGAAAAGAGAAATGAGGAGATTGGTAGGGACAAAATAAAAAAAAGGGTGGGGAAAAACAATAGTTAAACTAATGTGGTGGGTGGGTGGGGGGAAAACTATAAAACATCCTGGTTTAACGCATCAGATACAGGTGCCTCCTCTTCTTCTTTTGGCGCCATTTCTTGGAGAGGTGCCAACTGATTCATATAGAAAGGCTCAGAAGCAGGGATCATAGGTTTGAGATGAGCCGGCTCTTCTTTGAGTCTGTCAGTCAAGGGTTGTCCAATAAATTCTTGGATCCCTGTATGCAGTGGTGGCAATTCTCTTGACAATTCCGAGATCCCTTCCTTCATTATTTCTGCAGGTCCTGCCAAGCTCAATTCCTCATTGGGTTCTTCAGCAACAACTTCTTCCTCTGTCTTGCGTTTTTTGGTTCGACGACTGGCGCCTTGGCCACGCTTCTGAGCTGGTTGCTTTGACCGTTGACGCGTAGGTCCACCACGTCTCTTGCGTTGAGTCGTCGCACGTTCTCTCAAAAAGGCGGCAATGATACGACGGAGACGCATACCAATGTCTGCTTTGGAGGGCCAGATATACACTTTGCTGTCTGTCAACTCCTCGTCGTCTGACTCCTCTGCCTCTTGCTTGTCTTCATAATCACTATCTTCCTCCTTTGTACCAAACGCGATCGACTTCTTTTCTTCTGGTTCGAGTACATCGTCTGTCTTTGACTCGTCATCATCCACACCATCTGTTTGGCTATCGTCGTATTTTTTACCATAGAAGCAGAATTCAGGATCATTTCGAATAGCGAGATACTGTTGGTAGCCGTGCTTTAAAATACCCAGTAAAAGATCGCGATCTTCATTGGCTTTCCACCAGGGCACAGGTGAAGATCCAGTAACGTGAGGGATTTCCAACTTTTTAGCTTCCTCCCAATCATCAGGCACAATTGTATCACGAATCGTGTTGAGCATTTGAATACGAAGCAAAATGTTGCGGCCCTTTCGTTCGATATGTTCAGCATAATCTGGTGGGGTTAAGAAAGTTCGGTATTCGGCAATTTGCTTCTTGGTGGCGCCCGTATAAGGAATCACATCGTGCTTTCGATGCTCTTCTCTTGCATCCTTGGCTAAAATTTCCTCAATATCTTCCATCAATCGGCGGTCTTCTTCGTTACCCTTGCTGATCACCGTCAGGCCCTTTCTCATCAATAGTCGAGTGACTGCCTTGAGATCCTTTTCCGTACGACGAGGGAAGTGAGCTACCATCAGGTCCCAGCTGCCATAACCGTAAATCATCAGCTTTCGTTCATATTTCGTCTTTTCAGACAATGTCCAGGGTCGAGGTTGGTCTCCACCGCGACCACCACGTCGACCTGTCTTGGGGTCCTCTTCTTCCTCATAAGCCGCATCCGAATCATTGTCATTGGATGAATAAGAACCATCACCTGTACGCGAACCAAAGCGTTGGACTTGACGTCTTCTACGCGAATGTTTGATAATCAACGTGTTTTCATCAGGCTTGGTGGTGGTATCAATATCTGCCTTGGCAGCCCATTTCTCCCAGAAATCGGGGTCGTCCAAGTCCACGCCCAAGTTATCATCGTCTGCAGCAAAGGTAGCCTTAGAAAAGACGGAGCCCTTTTCATTACCCTCGTGACGGATGACTTTAGTACGGCGTTCGAGAATCTGGTCAATGTCTTCCTCACAAAACTTGGCACTTTCTTCGTCATTGAGCATGGCACCATAGGCACCCTTTTTGAGCAAATCTTCAATTTCTTGTCGGTTGAGTTCGGACGTTTTGTTTGCATTACCGTCATCGTGAGTACCCATCACAGCTTTATCGAGACCCAACTTCATACCGGCACGGTCAAACATGTCCTTTTCGTAAGTGTTGGCACAGATCAAACGGTAAATTTGAACAGGCTTAGTTTGTCCGATACGGTGACATCTGGCTTGTGCTTGTAAATCGTTTTGGGGATTCCAATCACTGTCAAAGATAATACAGGTATCTGCAGCCTATGTATAATACATTATGATTATTAAAGGTGTTTACAAAAGTTGTGCTTACAGTCAAGTTGATACCAACACCACCAGCTCTGGTACAAAGCAAGAAGACAAAGGATTCTTCAATAGGAAGTGTTGAGAAACGATCAATGGCAGCTTGGCGTTGATCACCAGGAATACTACCATCAATACGTTCATGAGCATAATTACGCCCACGAAGATAATCAGCCAAGATATCCAAGCAACTGGTGAATTGGGAAAAGATCAATACTTTGTGATTACCAACAATCAGTTTTTTCAAAAGCTTGTCAATCAAGACAAGTTTACCAGAGGATTGAACAAGACAATTGAATTGTTCAAAGTGTCCTCTTGCATTGCTATCGTGAGTAATCACTTCTTCTGCTCCTTCCAACAAGTAGGGATGAATACAGCATTTACGAAGCTGCATCATAATGTTACGAAGATGAGGCATATCCTTATTATCTAATGATATATGTAAATACATACAAATTAGCTATACTCTCACACCACATTTGAACTTACTCTTGGCCCCTCTTCTCAAGAAACTGAAATTCTTTTCTAAAATAGCGCGATACCATTTCTTTTGAGGATTGGTCAATTCGACTTCAATTACCGTTTCTTCTTTCACTGGAATTGTTTTTTCCACATCTTCCTTAAAACGACGCAACATGATAGGCTTCAAAAGAGCTTGAAGCTTCTCTACTTCGTGAGCTGAGCTCAAGTTGCCGTATTCTCTGAAAAAGTAAGTTTCATCGTCGTAGATATGAGGCGCCATGAAATGAAGCAAACTGTAGAGTTCTCCCAAGTTGTTTTGTAAAGGTGTACCGGTCAAGAGCAACTTGTGATCCATGTAAAAGGTACGAAGAACTTCGAGAACCTTGGAATTTTTGTTCTTCAAACGATGAGCTTCATCAAATACACCACAACGCCAGGGAATATCCTTCAGGTTGGGAGCACTAGCAGAAGCCATTTCATAAGTGGTGATCAGCACGTCAAACTTGTATTTTCCTGGAATTGGGTTTCCTTCGATATCTTGATAATAAAACTCGGTTTCCATAATTAAGCTTCGGGCCGTATTACCACCACGGAAATCGACCACGTTCAGATCTGTCCAGGCAGTAAAAGCTCTAGTCCAGTGAGGGATGGTCGAAAGAGGAGCAATGATCAAGAAAGGACCACGAATACCAATGTTGTGATAAATATCGTTCAATAAAGCCACTGACTGTACTGTTTTACCGAGACCCATTTCGTCTGCCAAGATACAAGACCTAAAGGTGTAATAACAGTATCTCAACCAGTTCAAACCTTCCAGTTGATAGTTACGAAGCGAGTTACCGTAACGGTACATGGGTGAAGAATCGTATTGGACAAAGCGTGTGACGTCGGGTCTTTGAGGGGTCGCGGCTAATTTTTGAGCTGGAATTTGCTTTCGAGAGATAAACTCGTCCAACTTGAGGCTATCGACGCGTCGGACATCGTCTTCTGTTTCCCAAGTAGACAAATCATAAAACAAACCGCTCCATTTAACGAGATAATAAACATTATTTTCTCCTGTGGTTGGATCCTCTAATTCTCCATCGTCAATGATGCGATCAATCTAGAAGAATTTTTTTTTAACAATTTTTTTTTCTTTTTCTCTTTTTTTTTTTTTTTTTTTTTTTTTTTTTTTTACCTTCAAATATTCTTGAAAGTCTTCTCCTTTGTCTCCTTCTTCATGATATTTTTGTAAAAACTTTTTGACGCGATGTTTTCCCAAATGTTCATTTTCAATGCTTTCGAGAGGTACCCATTCAACATGAAGGAAACTGGTGTTCTTGTACTTTATAAGTAATTCTTCTTTACCATACATCTTTCTATAATCCAGTATCTTTTCAAATGACTTTGTACCCAAGGGAATCGTGACAGGTTCTTCAGGATCAGCAGAACCAGCTTGATTTCTTTTATCGTTTGCACTATCATCACTCAATACAGCAGGATCTTCTTCGTCAGAAGTGATATCCTACGAAAAAAGTGTTATAAAAAAGGGGATGAGGCTTGTATTATCAAAACTTACAAAATCGGCTTCATCCTCTTCTGAAGATTCTTCATACAATCTTTTCTTTTTAGTAGCAGCTCTAGATGGACGCTTGGGTCTAGCATTCATTTCTGCCATAGCTCTTTGTTGCTGAATATATTGCTGTTGTTGATAGTGTTGCTGCTGTTGCATCAAGTACTGATGTCTTTGCAACTGTTGTTGACGCTGAAGCTGCTGTTGATAGGCCTGCATCGCTTGAGGAGACAGTTGCTGCTGAGGATACTGTTGATACTGTTGTTGATACATAAACTGCTGCTGCTGCTGCTGTTGTTGTTGTTGTTGCTGTTGTTGTTGTTGGTGATGAGAGGGCTGTCTAGGGTTCATTGGGTTCAACAAGGGCTGTTGTGCTTGCTGTTGTTGAGGGTACATTAAAGAGGAACTGGAGTTTGCCAATAGATTACTCATGACCATAGGGGACTGTTGTTGTGGTAACGGAGGTCGAGCCTGCTGAGGGTAATTATACGCCGTTTGGCTATAGTTTGGTTGTTGCTGCTGTTGAGGCAAAAAACCGTTGTTGCTGCGTAAATAGTTCAACGGCTGCTGTTGTTGTTGCGGCTGCTGCTGTTGTGGGCTTGTTTGTTGAAACTGCTGTTGGTAAAAATAGGTAGGGTCCATGCCAAAGCTTGGATTATATGACATTACGTTATTTTGTTGTGTTGGCTGTTGCTGCTGCTGTTGGTTCGGACTATCATAAGCAGACGAAGCCAGAAAGTTTTGAAAGACATCTCTTTGAGCCATCTTTCAAGTTGTGGGAGTAAATGGATTCAAAAGTAATAGCAATTTAAAAAAAAAAAAAAAAAAAAAAGTCGCTTCGCCTCTTCTCTCCTTTTCTATAAAATTTTTTCTTTTTCGTCTTGGGATTTGAGGAAAAAAAATATATAATCCAGCGTATTGTTATTGGCTCTTTTTTTTTGTTGTTGTTGCAAATTGAATTTTATTCATGTGCCGCTCGAGAGCCCTGGAATGAGAGTGGTGAGGAGAGAGAAGTGAGTTCTTTATCTCTTCACAAGCCACTAAAACGATTTCATTTTAAGTCCAAGGAGACTTTGACAGTTCTTTAAGCTTCTTCCGATATTCACCAGATTTTTTTCTTTTGAACTTTATTACTCATACAGTTTTTCCGACCAAAAAAAAAAAAAAAGATTGAGCACATTCTAGCTCAGAAGAGTCTTCCCTTGTTATACTAAAACCCTGAAGGATGGGGTCTTTTTGTTTACTGCAACACCAAAATGTAACGTAGGGCCTGTGTTGCGCTATTGCAAGTGGAGAAAGAAGCACAAGGCCACCTTTTTGACATGAATGCGGTAAAACAAAAAAAAAAAAGAACAATGAAACAATGAAACATGAACCAAGATGTGGCTTCTAATTGGCAGAATATATATTTAATTGCAGTCATAAAGATGTACACCATCAGTTTGATTAATTGATGAAGACAAGTGTATCTATAGGAATGAAGAATTAGTCTAAAGGAAGTCATTAAATAGGCCTATGAACTGATCATATGGACAGTGAGTCTAAATGAATCTTAGGCTCTACACACAGATTACTATAAATTGCTCAAAGCCTATTTGTAGATAAAAATACATAAAAATACATTTTTTATAGGGTAAATCATTAGCTCATAGATACACGTGCGTATATAGAAAGCATTAAAAATATTCGTGGATGGATAAATAATATCTGTCTAGACTTGTAATCGTAAGGATTATATGACAAGAAAGACGATCGACGGTAAATCATTCCCTTGCATATATTAAGCCACCTTTTAAATAGTTGGATTTTCGGTTTGTTTATCTCATAACTGCACTTCATGAGCAAAGAACCAAAAAAAGGAAAATAGTAAACGGGATCAAATGATTTTTCGTTAATTCGGGTGAAAGCAATTCCCTGTTTAAATCACAGATTTTTAGTTTACAGAAAAAAGGGTCCCTCCTGAAAAAATTTTTTTTTTATCTTTCTTTCACACATATTATCATGTCTAATACCAAACGATCTTATCCATTCTATTTTGGTGGTGCTGCTTCATGTGTTGCTGCTGTCGTTGTTCACCCTTTCGATTTAACCAAAGTTAGACTTCAAAACACAAAGGGTAGTGCAAATCTGGGTATGTTTAATACAATGATTAAAATCGCTCAGAACGAAGGATTCTTCAAGCTGTATGCTGGTTTGTCTGCCTCTATCTTGAGACAAGCTACTTACTCAACCGTTCGTTTTGGTGGTTATGAAAAATTGAAGGAATTGATTTCCAAAGACAAGAGTACGTATTACATCTTAACACATCAGAATGACTCATATTAACCTTTTTATAACAGAGCCTAATTTGGGTGAACTCTTGGTTTGCTCGTCTATTGCTGGTGCTTTGGGTGGTGCATGTGGTAATCCTGGTGATGTAATCAATGTTCGTATGCAAAACGATGGACAATTACCCCCTCAACAACGTCGTAACTACAAACATGCTTTAGATGGTATCGTGCGTATCTCAAAAGAAGAAGGTTTTTCTGCACTTTTCCGTGGTCTTGGACCCAACATTAACCGTGCTATCCTGATGACTTCCTCTCAGTGTGTTTCATATGATATGTTCAAGTCACTCTTACTAAACTACTCACCAATGCAAGAAGGTTTAACCCTTCACTTTTCATCAAGTGTACTTGCTGTAAGTATAAAAAGAATAATGATTTTCCGGCAACTGAGTCTTATAAATAATTAGGGACTTGTGGCAACCACTGTATGCTCACCTGTCGATGTCATTAAAACACGTATCATGTCTGCCAGTACAACTGATCAACGTATGTCTGCTACTGCAATCATGAAGCAAATGTTCAAAGCCGAAGGCGTCTCTGCCTTCTTCAAGGGTTGGACACCCGCATTTATCCGTTTGGGCCCTCAAACAATCATCACCTTTGTCGTTCTCGAGCAATTCAAGGGCTGGTACAATCTGTTTTTGGATCACAAGCAACAAAAATTGAATACCGTCAATCTCTAATTTAAATTCTCATATAATGTTGCATATCATACAATACTCTTTAACCTGGAATCCAGACATATTATATTTCTTTAGACAAATAACAGTTCGTTTTGAGAAAAACGGAAATAAATCGGACAAACCAATGTTCATTTTCAGAAAATTACTGATTTGCCTGTAAAAACCCGAGTTTTCCTTTGAAAGAGATTAAGATGTAAAATAAAATTAATTTTTACTAATTTTTTTATTCAGAAAACTGTACAGAATTGATATGCTGGATTGGCTTATTTTTTTCTCTTCAGTAAGGCTAATTCACATCACGCTTTTAATATTTTTACATTGTTCCATTGATATTTTGCATGCTTCGTACATCACCAGTAATTTATGCACTTTTTCAGTGTACATGTGCGACAGCACACTTAAAAGTGCAAAAACTCATATCGCGTTCTATTTATGATTTCAATTTCCGCGTCGTAATCAAGTGTACAGATTTATTCTTTCCCTTTCTTTTTTTTCTTTTTTTTTTTGAACAAAAATGCCATCTACAGTTTCAAATGATGATAATTTTGAAAACTTGGTCAACATTGACGAAATACGTTCAAGTCTTCGCCAATTAGATGAACAAGAAAACCAAATAGATGCTTCCTTGGATGATCTTTTAAAACAAGAATCACAATTGGACCAGTCCCTAAATACATTAAACAAAGTCGGGTAAACACCCTCCCTCCCTGAACGCCACCTTGTTTTTTTGTTTTTATTTTTTCTTATACATAAAAACCTTAGAATAGACCTCAACTTGACTTGTTGAAAATAAATGCGCGGCACTTTACAAGTAAAATCAATGAAACGGCAAGTTTGGCAGAAGTGATTAGCGACAGAGTAAGACAATTAGACAGAGAACAGTCGAGAGCCAAGATAGCGATTCAATATGTAGAGGATGTTCAGGAACTCAAGTTTTGTGTGGCTAGTTTGAACGAAGCTATGGAAAAGAAAGAATACGACCAAGCAGCGACTTTATTGCAAAGTGCGTCTAAAATAGACGTAGCCATTCTAAAGGGTTCTCTTGCAGAGTTTACTGTGGTAAGATATCAGACGTTAGAGAAAAAAAAATCTTAATTAATAACTCTGTTATATGCATATATAGCCTACATCAGAAAATCCAGATCATCCAGAAAAGACATTGGCTGATGCAAAGGCAACCTTGTTTGATATCTTTAGTCAACGATTTGATGCAGCAGTTGCAGAAAGAAATCAGGCAGATATTACACGCTATTTCAAATTGTTTCCTCTAATCAACTGCCAGACAGAAGGCTTGGATCAATATTCGAGATTCGTCTGCAATATTATCAAGTCTCGTTGTGCAGATGAAATAAGTCAAGGATTAGGTAAAGAAGATAACCTATAGAAAGGGACAATAACTAAATCAAATCAAGTGACTGCACCAACTTATTTTGCTGATGCGTTAACGAGATTATTTGAAAACATTGCTGTCATCATTGATCAACATCAACCTTTAGTTGAAATGCATTACGGCAAAGGAAAAATGTTACGTGTGATTCAACGATTACAAGAGGAAGGTGATAAACAAGGTATAGCCATTCTTGATCGTTTTCTTCAGACGCGTAAACTCGAATCCAAGGTAGTATATATATATATATATTCAGAAAGCACACATTTGCTTACTTTTTTTTTATTGCACAATAAATAGCTTGTTGAGATACAGTGTTTGATGATAGCCATGCTACGAAACAACACAGTCACCACCAACCGAGCATCACCTAATCCCTCATCCACACCTTCTCAAAATGACAGCACCAACAACCCATTAGTGGATACACGTCAATTAGATGCCAACCTGTACGAATTATCACTTATCAGCCAACGTACAGTGTTGTTCAATGGATTTATTAGCGAAAGAGCCAACGACGAAATGGAGATCTTGGCCTCTGACGAACAGGAGCTCGTGATGAAGGGAAAAGAAGGACGATTCTATGGCACAAACGGATTACTTATATCATCTGGTCTCACCAAGCGTGTGAGAGAACTTATGAATTCTTATCTTGTCATTGATGAATATCTACTCAAAAAGAGTATCAGCAAGGCGATACTTTTAGATGATTACGATTCCGCTGCTTCCCATGCCTCTTCTACCTGCGTAGATGATGTCTTTTTTATCTTGAAGACGCTCCTCAAACGGTCCCTTGCAACCTCAGACCCAGAGGTCATTTCATCTACGGTGCGTGGACTATTGAAGACGTTAGAGACACAATACATTCATCATTTTCAACAAAAGATGTCGACTGTCTTTACAGCTCATGATACCACAGGCCGAAATGCAGAGCGGGCGATTGAAATGGCCAAGTTGAATTATATGGTCATTTTGAATAATCTGGATGTAAGCATAGATTATACCCACCGTTTAACGAAAGAGTTGCAACCGGATATCACTCATGGCATCTGGTTTGATGAGGAGAACGATGCCCTGAGAGTGGCAGCCTCTATTGATAAATTTGAAGGAATTGTGGATAAATTCAATCAATTACTCAAGGTAAGTGGTCATATCCATCGCTTATTGAATCTAACCCTAATTCTTTATAGCATGGTATTGAACAACTTGTAAACCAAATATTGAAACCACGTATGCGACCCTTGTATCAAGAATCCTATAGAGAAGTAAAATATGTGCTTGAAGAGGATGAATATAATGAAGCAGATATCGAAGAGAGATTTATCAAGAGATTTAGACAAGGATTCAGTCGTTTGATTCAATCTTATAAGCGTACATTAACCGGAAACAATTTCAATACTTTGATGGGCCTCTTGTTAGATGTCATCACAGCGCAATGGGAAAGAATCGTATTTCAAACAAGATTTAATCAGTATGGTGCTTTGAGGTTCGATAAAGACCTTCGTTCAATCATTCTTTACCTATCATCGATAACTGAGTGGTTGCCCAGAGACAAGTTCACTCGCCTGAACCAAATGTCCATCATTCTCAATTTTGAAGAGGTAATGAAAAAAGGAGCAAATAGTTTAGATCACTAACTGTTGTATAGCCTTCTGAAATATATGACCTTTGGGGTACCAATAAATCAAGTCCAATCAACTGGAGATTGACTGTCAATGAGGTGAAAAAGATGTTGTCTCTTCGTCTTGATTTTGAATCTCAATTGGCAGATTATCCATTTCCTCAAGAATAAAAACCCCCTTTTTTTTTAATCCAAACACGTACATCATGAAAATGAGCTCTTTACTTAACTTAGCTAAGCAATAATATACGATAAAAGACTAGCTAATGCAACGGATCTCCCGATTCAACTTAAAAGGCAAAAACTGTAGAGTTGTCGCAACAGTTCTTGGCCTCGAACAACATTCTGTCATGGCATGACCGTAAGTTCACTGAAGCACAACTCTATCTTGCATACCCAGTCTATACATCTGTCCCTCAATGTAATCACTTTGTAGATCAACTCATCAACAAAATCGCGATATCTTGTCAAATCCATTCCTAATGCAATTTATCTATTCGCGGTCTTGTCATATTTCCTCTTTCAAAAATCCAAATTGCTATGTTTCAAGGCTTGAGTGGCAAATTTCTCAACACCAACCATCTTTCCTTGCATCCACTTCTCTACTCTGACTCCTCCGAGCTAGTGCTCTCGACCTAGTGGTCCAAATTTAAGTGATAAAATTGTGATGACGTTCTCCAATGGTCTTTTCTGCTGTTATGGTTCCCAGTTACTCTTCCCCATTGTTACTTATGGTCTCGTTTATTCCAATTCAATTTATCTCTCAATCTTCATCATCAGCTTAACTTCTCAACTACTTTGCTAATTTCTCTCAACATTACTAAAGTTTTCAAAAGCAATGTTATCGTTCTACCGTCGTTCCCATTCAAGTCACTCCTATAGTCCCGGTTCTGGCACTTATCGATCCCCGCTTTGGTCTCGTAACTATATGGTACAAAATTATCCATTGTCTTGTCCCGCATGCGAGCGCCTTACACAAATCCATATCTCAAAAAGTTTACTTTTGTTTCGTGTTCTCTTTGTGTTTTGGAAACTAGTTCTATCATACATTTCTTTTCAAAATTGCTTTAGAATCCAACCTGTTTTTGGCTTCCAAACTCCAGTAAATTTATTGAAAAGAGTCGGAGAATCTGTGCTGTACTTCTTTCTGATATATGTTCTGCTATGTCATTGATTTCCAGTTTTGTTGGCATGTGCGAATCTTTTTTCAATCGGCACTTTAGGAAAACTTAATATGGACATCAAATTAAGTTTTTTTTTTTTTTTTTTTTTTTTTAGTGCTAAATTGGGACAAAAATACAGGCCTTGAGCCTATCAAAGTCTAATTCTAAAGAAGATAGCTGAAAGAAATAAAACAGAAAAGTGAAGAAAATCTTTTTGGTGTAATTTTATTTAACCGTCACTATTTTTTATTTTTTTTTTATTTTTTTGATTTTTCCAGTTCATTTTTTTTTAACATTGTTACGCGTTACTTAAATTCCTACTCATCACTTAAAACCAGCGATTACAAGCATTAACACCAGCAGTTGCAGTAGTACGTTAGGGAAACAAAGAAAATTGTATACACAAAAATCAAATAATGGAAAATCGTGAATATTCAAAAAGGGACAGATCACCGGATCGTTATAGTTCTGATAGAAATGGTCATTCCGAAAAAAGAAACAGGGATGAACATCAAGAAAGCGATCATCGTTATCACAACAGTAGTTCTCATCGAGACAAGAGAAGGAATTATGGAGATGAAAGACATAGTAGTCGGCCCAGAGATCACCGCGAAAGAAGTCGAGAAAGGTCTTCTTGGTCTTCAAGAAAACCAAGTAAAGAACGAAGTAGTCGAAAAGAAAGAACATATTACAGAAGAGAGGAAACGAGCAGTAATGGAAGCGCGATACCTACAGGGTCCAAAATAAATACCACACCTGCACCAGTTACCACACCTTATTATCAAGACCCACAACAGCAGCAATACCAACAGCAGCAACACCATCAACAACAGCAGCATGAACAACAGCAGCATCAGCAACAACAGGCTTGGGGATATTATGGATGGCCAGAGTATAGTAACTACCAGACAACAGAATATACAGCGGAGCAATATCAACAGTATGCTGAATACTATTATGCGTATTATGATCAAAGTTACTATCAGCAACCTCAACAACAGCAAGAAATACCCCCTCCACCTCCCTCATCTTCTGAGACCGTAGTAGAACCACCACCACCACCACCACCTACCTTTACTGACGCAACAACGGGACATAGTTCATCTTTACTAAAGATATCATCTCCTAATAAAGAATCAGAAAGTGATAATGTCATGAAAGAAGCATCTGAAGAAACGTCTAAAGAACTTGGGTACCCATTTAAAGACAATGAAGATCCATCTATTTTATTTGAAAAGATCGGACAAGTGGGAGAAGGGACATATGGGTAAATTAAACTAAATCAATGAAAATTCTAAAGAGAAAATATCTAACAAAGCCTACAATATATAGCAAAGTGTACAAGGCGCGCAACAAAAAAACAGGACATTTGATGGCCCTCAAACGAATTCGAATGAAGACAGATAAGGACGGGGTATAAATAAAATAAGCATAACGAGGAAAGAAAAGAACTAACAAAAAAGAAATAGTTTCCTATTACAGCAGTGAGAGAAATAAAGTTATTGCAGAAATTGAAGCATGAAAAAATCGTCGAATTACAGCAAATTGTAGTGGCTAAGGGGAGTGTATATATGGTATTAGAGTACATGGATCATGATTTGTCTGGTATATTGGGTCATCCAAACTTTACTTTCGACCCTTGTCATGCAAAGTCATTAGTTAAGCAAATGTTGGAAGGTTTAGCCTATCTTCACTATAAAGGAATCCTACACCGAGATATCAAGGGATCCAACTTACTCATCAACAACAAAGGCGAACTCAAAATTGCTGATTTTGGATTAGCAAGAGCATTCGAAAAAGATCAAGCTCAAGATTACACTAATAGAGTGATTACATTGTGGTATAGGCCACCAGAACTACTATTGGGGGCAACAGCTTATGGCCCTGCTGTAGATATTTGGAGCGTTGGGTAAAATAGGAAAATAGACAGGTGACTTGGTATATTGAAATTATTTTTTTTTAGTTGCATTATGTTGGAGTTTTTTACTGGAAAAGCAGTATTCAATGGGATTGATGAAGTCACACAGCTAGATTCTATTTACAAAACAATGGGAACACCTAGTGTACAAACATGGCCTACACTTACCAGTTTGCCATGGTATGAACTTGTTCGTCCGGTAGAGGATTATGATTCACGCTTTAAAGAACGATACGGACCGTAAGTGTTAAACACAAACATAAAATAATAACGTTTTTTTTTTTTACGTAGTTTACTATCACCAGGTGCGTTAGAGCTTGCAGAGGCATTACTATCAATGGATCCACAAAAGAGACCTACAGCAGCGGAGGCATTAGAATTTGCCTATTTTAAAAGTGAACTACCAGAACCTGTGATGCCAGCCAAGTAAGAATCACATCTTTTTACGCGATCTTTTAGGTTTTAAATTTTTTCTTCTGTATAGTTTGTTGGATGTCCAAGGCGACTGGCATGATTTTGAATCGAAGCAACGCAAACGCCAAAAAACTTCGATCAACAGCTATAATAAAATCAACAACAGTAAGAGCATCCCCAACGGACTTTCTAAGTTTAATTTTTTTCAAGATAGACAGTCAACCACCCCCAGATGACCTTCTAAAATAAAAATACCTATTTTTTAGAATCCGACTCTCTAGGTTAGAAAGTCTATCAGACTTTCTATCTAATTTTTTGTACAAAAAAAAAAAAAAAAAAAAAAAAAAAAAAAAAAAACGAAATGAGCAACACTGATTCACCCATCGTCACTATTCAAGTTAAAACACCTAGAAACTGGTCCTGTGAAGAAGACATTCAACTCTGTCGTTCATGGATCAACATTTCTGCAGATTCAGTTCATGGCACGGATCAGCTAATCGAAAAAGTTGTGGGAACGCACCAGAAGATGTTCTAGGAAGAAATGAAGAAAGCAATTTTGATTGTTGGTGGCAATACCGAGGATATCCGGGAGAGACCGTTCACCGGTTTGCAGTAGCGTTGGAGCACAATCCATCCTTTGGTGTCGAAGTTTTGCGGTTATTTCAAACAGATTGAAAATCGTAACGAGAGTGGCAGCAACTCTGAAAGAATGGTAACTAGTTTTTTTTTTTCACAATTTTTGAAGTAACAACTATTAGCTTGAGCAGACTTATGAGTTGTATGCTTCGGTGGTCAGCAAGTCTTTTAAACTGCACCATTGCTGGTAAATTTTGCGCCACGAGCAAAAATAGAAAAGGTTCCTTGAACCTAAGCTGAAGCCAGTCACTGTCTCAACACCTGTTCGACGTCATGTAGTCGATAATAGCAGTGAAGAGGAAGAAGGAAATGAAGAAGAGGCTCGCCCCATCGGACATAAAAGAGCAAGAATACATCGAGATACTCCAAACCATCGAGCTCGAAATTCGCACTGCCAACGAATTGAAGAAGAAGGAGCAGGGCATGAAGGCGTTGACAATGGACATGTCGACCTTTCAAAATGAGGAAATGATCGCGTTTTTTTCTTAGAAGAATAAAAAAAATCATGGATCGCGTGCAAAAAAAGAAAAAGATATATCTGCTAAAATGGTATTGGATACATCATTACTACTTTTCAATTATCTTTAAAATAGTCACCTAGATCCAGCTCATATATGCAAATAATAAGAAATATTGGCTTTATTGAAAAGCGATTATCAAGAAAGACAATCTTATCAGGTTGCTCTGATCTCATGGAATTCAGTCTGTTAATGCAGGTGAAAAAAAATAGACTTTTGAATACGTATGTTGATCTTTTTTGTTTATTGTTAGATACCTTCAACATAGTAACATTCACCTTTTTTATTTGCTTGGAGCGTGCAGGTAATGGAAGTACATTATGTCTAAAGTCAGCGCCCAGAGTTAAAAACACCGCCTAGTAAATGCAATGGAGCATGTTCAATCAATTGACTGAATGAATCGACTCGTTTTTTTTTAAAAAAAAATCAAACTTTGTTAAAACACTTTGTACCTTAAGGCCTACCCACTCCCCTTTTTTTAAGGGCTACTCCTAGCTTCAAACATATTTGTGAAACTGAAGAAAAATAACAGCTCCATTGGAGTTCAATCTTCTGCAGTTTGTTCTAAAGTTATGATCAATCATGAGCTACCAAGTCCTTGATGTATCATGAATCTGGGCTATTATTTTTTTTTTTCCGATAACAATGTTCCTACAGCAATTACCTTTTGGGAAAGTTTTTGACATTTACATTCAATAATCATCTTGTAATAAACAGTGTTTGGTGATTTGATCTTTTACAAGTTTTTTTTGACTTTTGGTATTTTGATGAATTTAAAGACCCCCATGTCTTTGGTTCAAGGAAGAAAGGGTATACGACCGATCACATGTCACCCACTAGGAAACCATTATCAAAAAGTATATTCTTTTTTTTTTTTTTTTTTTTTTATTGGATATTATTCAATAAAGGAGATTTCATTCCTAAGATTACCAAGAGAGTAATAAGAATCAGAATATAGACTGCGTAGTTGATGACTGGTTGTAAGAGAGTTTCCGAATGTATTCAAGGGGGAAGTTGTTTGTGTGTGTGTGTGTGCGTATTTCCTTTTTTTTTTTTTTTTTTAGTACAGTAACTATGATAAAGTCTTCACTTGTGAATAAAAAGCTATATAGTGTATGGCTTGAATACTTTTTTTTATCACTGACTCTCAACCACGAAATAATTTTAAAACATGTTGTGTGGTTGCTCTCATTGATAAAAAAAAAAGGGGGGGTATCTGAGAGCAGTACATGTAGAAAAGCATTCGATCCAATAAACATACTATACTCAAAGATGAGTCAAAAATGAATTGTTTTTTTTTTTTTTTTTTTATCAAGTCATTAAAAAAATTTCCGACTTCCAAAAACAGCTGAAACGAGCATGAATAAAAAAAGACTTTTTTTATTATTATTATTATTCTTTTCTTTTCCTACCAACACTTTTTCTTTTATAAAAAAAAAAAAAAAAAAAAACAAGTATGTTTGAATCTAAGCGCACTATTGCCTCTTTACCCAATATTGAAAGCCTCGAAGACGGTCCTTTATTTAGGGCTACTCTGCAACATCTTGAAAGCCGCACGGGTATATTAAAAACACGATTGAAGCGAATGATAAAACTTGCTTCCGCTTCACTCGAGGCTAGAAAACAATTGGCCAAATCAGATCAGGAACTGATGCAAAGCCTTTGCGAGATTGAATGTGTGGATCCCTTAATGAGCCATTATTTGGAGGATGCCTGGTCCAAGATTGCCAAGGAACGACAAAAATTGGATACCGCGTTAATTTCTGAATTGATTGATCCCATAAAGACATTGTACGAGAATGATGTCAAGGCCTCAGAGAGCATGAAACGCAAGTTTGATGATGAGAGCAGGTCTTATGATGCTGTCCTGGCAAAGTACCTCAAGAAACGAAAGCAGATTAACGAAGAAAAGCAACTCACTCGGAAATTAAAGTACGATCTTGCCCGGTTTGATTATCTCAGCTATCTGACGGATTTGCACGGTGGTAGAAAGGAACACGACATCTTGTCGCATATTACCAATTATGCAGTTCGAGAATTGAATCATTTTGATGTTGTATCCGAAAAGGTCTCTACGTCTAAACCTGGTCTAGAATTGCTGTCTATTTTATTATCTGAGAATTCCGATGAGTTTTCAATCAGGATAAACAAGAGATTCAAGAAGCGTGGGGATATTGAGAAGGCTTTTTTAGGAATGGACAATAAGAAACGCTCTAGTGTTTCTGATTCTGCCAACAGTGTTTGTTTAACAACAACATCATCTATTGAAGCAGCGACTACAGCTGGGAACAAATTTAAGAGTATTCGTGATCTGGAAGAACGACAAAAGAAGAACATTGTGCTTATGGGTCGTAAAAAAGAAGGTTTACTATTTGCTACCTCCAAAGCATCCAAGAGTTCGGGGTTTGAAGTGAAGACTCCTGCACAATCATGGAACATGTGAGATTTAAATATTTATTTAAAAGTTAACTCAATGCTTTTCTTTTTTATTAATAGTTATTGGTGTGTCTTAAGCGGCGGTCAATTATACGAGTATAGCAACTGGAAGAGACAACTAGAGCCTCACAATGGGCCTATCGATTTGCGGCTTGCCACCGTTCGTGAAGCCAGGAATGTCGATCGACGCTTCTGCTTTGAGGTCATCACGCCACACCTGAAGCGAACATACCAAGCAACGTCCCAAGAAGAAGCAGACCAATGGATTTCAACAATCCAGAATTCAATCGAAAGCGTGTTGAATGGTACCAGTAGCTCTACCAATTTCAAACCTCTGACCTCTGCTGCGCCTACTGTCACCAAAAAGAAGCATTTAGGCCGTCCTCTTCGTTCATTGAGTGTCTTGCTCAAGTCGGTTGCTGCTCCCGACAAGCAGTCAACCGACATTCCATCAGATCCTCCAATTCAAGAAAATAGCACCAGACCATGGTCTTGTAGCGCAAGTGATCAAACTGTTACCATCACCAAGCCAGCCAATCAAGTCCGGAGTCCAATCACCAGCAAGGAACTGATAAATACCCTACGTTCTGACGAATCCAATCATGTATGCGCCGATTGCGATACCAAGGATCCTGATTGGTGTTCTCTTAACCTGGGTATTTTATTATGTATTGGTAAATGAACTGACCTCCCCCTTTTTTTAGTGCTGGGTTGTCTAATGTTCTTTTATAGAGTGCTCTGGAATCCACCGAAGCCTTGGTACCCATGTTTCCAAGGTGAGATCCTTGAAGCTGGATAGTGAGTGCTACACACCAGAGGTTGTCCAATTCCTTCGGTGTATGGGAAACGCCCGGGCCAACGCCATGAGGGATCCACGCCCTTTTCGTCCAATGGCAGAAACTCGAGAGGCCCAGTTGGTGTACATCCAAGCAAAGTACGTGGGCCATGACTTTGTCGACAAGTCCTTTGTCATTCACCAATGGTTGCTCGAAGCAGTGGAAACTGGCAATTTCCAAAGAGCCATATCTCTTCTCGAGCTTATGCAAGCAGCAGAGACTATAATCGAGTCGGCGTGCTCCAGTCCTTCAGTTCAAGGCAATGTTTCCTTGGAAATATTGTAGAGCATTTTTGGCATTGTCATTGTATTTTTAGCATCCATCAACAGCATCATCATCCAATCTGCATACACATACACACATACATGACTACGACTTCGACCATGACCACGACCATGACCACGACCACGACCACTCACACACAGCCAAAGAAAGAGGAAAGAGGGAAATTAAAAGAGAGAGAGGGAGAGGGAGAAACAAGAGAAATAAAGTATACTTTTTTTTATATATAACATTGACTTTTTTTTTTTTTGTTATGTTTGTCATAAATATCAGTCAGAACTGACTATTGAAATTTTCACTGAAAAACGATGGATGAATGATACAAATGCATCCACCTGTCAACCATAGAGTGCTTGATGGGTCTAAATACGTTCTCATTATTATTATATTCAAGAACTCGAAAAACGCCTGTATTTTTGTTTTCAGGGCAAACCAAGTCTAGATTGAATTTTGTGATAATTTTTTTTTTTTTATAAAAAACAGTTTTATAAAACAAATGTAATTTGAATAAAAAACAAAGTAGAAAAAGGTTCCCAGATCTTATTTCCTGTGGCACTCACTTGATTATATTGAATTGCCTCTTTAAGGCGTCAATTGTAACAGAGGGGAATTGTACACAATAGATTAATACGGAGAAAGAATCACCCGATAGCTATTGACAAATCCAATACACTTTTTTGAGATTATGTGAGAAAAAAAGTGAAAGATAGCAGCTGAATCAAGACTGATGATAACCTATTATCTATCTCTTTCTTTTTTTTTTTTTTTTTTTTTTTTTTCTTTTCTTTCTTTATCCTTTTCTCTTGGAGAATGCTTTTGAATCTATCTATACTGTTACTGGTTGGCAGTAGTTTAGCACATGACCGTTTTGATCAAGTAAGGTTAAATTCGGAAGATCTTTTTACACCAAGACCTGCTCTTGAAAGAGATGGTTATGTACCTTCTTTTGCTGGAATTTCCACATTTGCACACTTGCCTTATCTTCAATGTTGGGATGAAGGGACTGTAGAAGATTATGACATTGCTGTTGTTGGCGCACCTTACGACATTGGCGTGACTTTTAGAACTGGTGCAAGATTTGGGCCATCTGGTATTCGAGAAGGATCAAAGAGAATCAAGGTACCAAAAAAAAAAAAAAAAAAAAAAAAGGACTAAATAGAGCAAACAATTAAATTAACGAAACAAGGGATACAATAATGAGTTGAATATACACCCTTTTCAATCATGGGCCAAAGCAGTAGATTGTGGTGATATTCCATTTGAACCTTTTGATAGTGAGCATGCGATCTCACAGATTGAAGCTTATACAAAATACATTCTAACTCGTCCTTCCTCTGGTTCTACCAGAAACATCCCTCGATTGGTTACTCTAGGAGGTGATCACACAATTCTGTTACCAATTCTAAGAGCCATGCGAGAAGCGCACGGCCAACCGATTACGGTGATACATTTTGACTCGCATCTGGACACATGGGCGCCCGAGATCTATAACGTCAAGGCCAAACAAAGTAAGCACAATCACGGCAATCCACTGTACCACGCTGCTAAGGAAGGATTGACAGCCAATGGGACGTCGATGCATGTCGGCATTCGTTCGAGCTTGTACGATAAGGAAGATTTGGCCCGAGACAAAGCGTTGGGATTTCAAATTATCAAAGCAAACGATATTTTCACGTTAGGGGTTGAAGGTATCGTACAAAGGATGAAACAGATTCTGGGAGACGATCAACAGATGCCAGTCTATCTTTCTCTCGACATTGATGTCATCGATCCATCTATGGCACCGGCCACAGGAACTCCTGAAGCAGGCGGTCTCTTGTCTAGAGAAGTAAAATATATCTTGCGTGGTTTAGATGGCTATAATATTATTGGTTTGGATATTGTCGAAGTGGCGCCTGCATACGATACACAAGCACAATTGACGACTTTTTTGGCTGCCGATTTGATCTATGAAGTCATGTCTATGATGGTCAACTACGGTCTAAATAAAATCTAGGTTTTTTAGCTTTGTTTTTTTCCTTCCCCCATATGAAGAATAACCGGTATTTTGCATAATATTTTTGCGGCCAATAACAAAAGAGGTGGCGTAACATATTGTCCGACCAATGTTGACGCATAATAGAATCGAGAAGCCAGATTTTGGAAAGATAAGCAATGGAACTGTACTCTATTTCCATTTGCTATGATTGGTAGCAAATGCAAGCTCTCTTCTCTCTTTCTGTTCAAAAACGTCTTTTTTTTTTTTTATCGTCATGAAAGCCGTAGTAATTAAACAGCCACTTGAAAAGTTGTTGCCAACGTGGCACGTTGTTAGGTTTATAATCAAAAGACTGTGTAATACATTTGAAATTCCTTTGTAAAGCTTGACCTTTAGCTCCAAAACTATCCTGTATGTTGTGGTTGTTTATTTTGGAATTGAAAATTGCAGAAAGGATATTGACAATGGTTATTATCCTGCCTTACAATGTATGTAAGGCTAAAGTTTTTGAGAGTGCATCTAAAATTAGGGTTTAGAAAAACAGGATCTTTCTCATCTCCTTATATCAGTTTCAGGTCGGTCGCTGTATGTTCAATACATGTTTAATAGAGCATAAATATGCAAAGCAACTTTGTTTGAGTAACGACATACTGCTCTCATTTTTTTTAGGACGATGTACTTTGCTATTTAGCAACAGCGAATAACCAGAACACATGGGGCTTTGAATAATATAAGCTACTTTTCTGCTAGTTGAGAAATCTTTTTTAAAAGACTGCATTCAATCACTATATTTAATAGCAATAAAATTGAAAAACAGCAATATTATAACATTCCTTGTCTCCAACGACCTTTGCCTGAAGTACCTGGTTTTTTTTTTTTTTTTTTAAGGAAAACATAACCTTTTCTTCTTAATTCGAAATGTCTTAAAGTGCAATTTAAGTTTAAAGCTAACCAGTATTAAGCTACTGTTTTGATATAATAGAAGTTATAGATCTAATCTCTGATTAACATAACATTTATTTTCTTTTTGTGTCGTTCTGTGGCCTTGAATTTCACATGTTTTTTTTTTTTTTTTTTTTTTTTTTTTTTCACTTGGGACAAATGAGTTTTTACAAAAAAAAAATTGTATTACTAAGAAAGATGGCTCATTTGTAACATTTTTAATACAAATGTGTCTCTTTGTCGAACGTTTTACTTTTAACGAACGCAAAAGTATCACAAATGATTGTCATAGACCAGTCAGTACTGTTTCAAAATATACACTAACCAGGTTTTATACTTTTCTTTGGTGATGTATGTATAAAACTAAAACACTACTGTTTGTCAAAATCTTCTGAGCATGAACGATGGTTTTTATTGGATAATGTCTTTATAATGTTAATCGATTCATCTTACTGAGCTTATGGCATCTGTGGCTTCCATTCCCGCCACTATCGAGCTTTTTTTTTTTTTTTTTTTTTTTTATTTCTGGTCTTTGAAGAAATAGTATTGCATAAGGCACTTTAGTACAGACACATATGAAATAAATTTATGCTAACAATACTTACTTTGTCATTTAGACTTGAAAAATTTGATAACTTTTTGTCTCAATTCGCAATCATTTTATTCTTTGACTAAAGATATCAAAAATAGACTGTAAGAAATCTCACACAACACATATTTTGATCCAATTTTTTTTTTAAAAAAAAGGGGGAGGAGACGAATTTCGATTCTTTGTTAGTCATATAAAGACACGTAGTTTTTTTTTTTTTTTTTTTTTGGGAAAACTGTCAAGAACTTTCTCCTAACTATCCTCAATAAGGTAACCTCTTGACAGCATTTGTTACACTACTCGTCATTAAAAGAAAACTTTCGGTGGTGGAATAAACCGCTGAGCATAAACTTTATTCTGTCGATTTCTTTGGTTTCTTTTATCTGTCATATAAACAAACAAACAAAAAAAAAAAAAAGAGAGACAGAGAGAGGTTATAAAAGGATGAGATCAGAAGCAACATTTTAATTTTTTTTTTTTTTTTTTTTTTTGTAAATCAGTTCAATGCTTTTCTTAAATAGTCATCACCTTAACACCAATAAAAAGAGTAAATCTTGGCTCAAGAAAGCTTTGGTCAGCTTTATATCAAGAAACAATGCTCCACATACAGTCAGATTAAATTCATCCATGGTTATTAACGTGAAGCCGAAAAGTCCAAGGCCTGATATACCCAAAAAACAATCCGTGGCATTAAAACCTGCTTTGTATGAACAACCCCATTGGAAACAAAAGATGATAGTTCAAGATGAATCCACTTGTCCAGCCATCTATCTGACACATAGTTATATAAGAAGCACAAGATCAAACCCGAATCAATTAAAACTCATTGCTGCTGCCAATGCATCAAAGACACCGGTAGCGTTTTATAAAGTATTGAGAAAGAGAGAAGATGAATTTGTGTGGGGGAAACAAAGTCCATTAAGAAGCCAGCTGTAGTTTATATATCATCCTATGTCCCCTCCTCATCTCTTTCTTTTATATATGTATATGTGTAATATTTTGTAGTTATAATTTATGTCTTTTTTTTTTTTTTTTACAATTTCAATAAAAGAAATTCTCAATATGCTTCCAGTAGATCTTTCTGTATTGTTTTACAATGAATGTTTCTATATAAAACAGAGTCATCGGGTGATGTACTCATGATTCAAAACGTTTCAGCCAATCGTCCCCCATGTGTTTTATAGTTTCGGATATGATACACTTGTTTCTTGATTATTTTTAGCTTTATTGTAGGGTCGTTTTTGATAGTGGAGAGTAACCCCTCTGAAATCCATAACCATATATAGATAATATCCTTACCCTGATTGAAATCAAATAAAAGCCAATCACTTGTTATCTTGTCAGAATTACAATAAATCCACAAGAAAAAAAATGGCCATAAAGAAATGCATTTATTGAAACCCAATTAACTACCAACCCATATTTTGAGTCCATGCATTTTGACCTTGTTGATAACGAGGAGGAGGACGAAGGTAAGGTGCAGGTATGTCAGAATCTTCATACAAAGGTAAAACAACACCCAGTTCCCAATTACTATATATATCTAGGTCAGGATTCCTTTCAAAAAAAAAAAAAAAAAATTGTACCTGATGGACAGTTTTGGCTTTTTAGAAATACGTGACACTGTAAATTTCCCCCAAGCTGACGTGGTTGCATTATGACTCCTAAATAAAATACACATACAGATACACAGTAAATATGTACACACGTACACAAACTTAATATAACTTACCCACAGTAAACCCATCCTTTTACTTTGCTTTTGGAATTCGGGATGGTAGCTATAATATACTTGTAAAAAAAAAAGCATAAATATAAATTATAAATTCTTTTTTTTTTTTTTTTACCTTTGAATGCATCAATGTTCCTGGTCTGTGACTAATGGCATCACACATCACTTGTTTAGGGAAGGTAGGTTTTTGCCAAGTAGCCGTGTTGAGACAAATGGTGTCGGCACCCTATATATTACTGTTTATATCAGAAAAAAATAAGAATTCACTTACTGAGGGACCACATCTACTGTCTGATACAGTATCTCGTGTAGGGAAGACGATATCTACAGATGGGATCTGATTTTTTTTTAAATTGGTTCTTACAGATTTTCCATTTGAATAAGAAGAAATCCCACAAAAGGATTGATATATTTCTTGAAGATAATTGACTGATAATGCTCCTAAAGAAGATGTCTATATATATATAAAGGTAAATGGCGGGTTTTTTTTAAAAAAAAAATGGAGGTATATATATATATATATATACCTGCATTTCAACTTTGGGATAATTGCTTTCTTCAAGTGGTCCTGTGATATCACGAACTATATCTGCCAAACGCGTATGTCCATACTTTTTAAAATCTTCTTCTCCTTCAAAAACACCCGATACAGAAGCAACAATACGTGCCTAACAACATATAAGTATCTTTTGTATTGTTTAATTAAATACCTTTGCTTTAGAGAAATCATACTTCAACAATTCATCTTTTACAGAAGAAGGAACACGCATCTTATCCAATACATCGCTAATATCTTTAGCAAATTTAGGAAGTTCATGTTCTGATTTTAATGGTTGAGTCAATTCAGGGAAATCTTGTATGAATACAACATTTTCCATTTCTTCATAATCCCATGGGATCTAAGATATTCTACTGTCAGTTTGACTAGAATTGTATATATATATATATTGGATTACCATATTTGCAGAGCCAATGACTACTCTTACAGAAGAAGATCGAAATAGGATCATCAACTTGTTATGAAACACACCATATTTACCATCCTTCAATGGTGGTTGAATAATCACTCTCTTTTCTCCAACTTGTGCTGCCATAGCCTTTCAAAAATTTAAGGATACGTATACAGATTTTTTTTTTTTTTTTTTATCTTACTGGTCTTCCATGGGTTACAAGAACAATATTAACATCTGCAGGAAAATGTGCATCAATATAATCCATACTATATACAAAAGCTGTAATCACTGCCTTTTTCAAATCATTCTAAATTAAAAAGAAAAAAACAGCTATAAAAAAAAAACAGCAACAACAGTAAATCAATACTCACTTTTTGGACAATTTCTTTTAAAGAAAGATAGCGAGGTCCAACAAAACCTTGAACATAAGTCAACTTGACTATTCCATCCCAATATTTCTCAAATAAAATATCCGGACGTTTCACTGAAGTTGGAGCTGGTGGAGGAGAAGCTTGTCTTTTAATGCCACCACCACCGCCACCACTACCACTACCACTATTACTATTACTATTACTACTACTACTACTACTACTACTTCCTCCTAAAAGTAGATCTCGAGCAGTCAGTTGAGAGACTGTTTTTCCGAGAGAAGCAGCTAATGCTTCTTTTAGATCTTCGTCTTCACGATCTTCCAATCTACTTGTAAACAATGATGCAACAGATCTTGCAATGTTGTCATTTTCTTCTGCTTGACTCATTAATATTAAGAAAAAAAAAAAAGAAAAAGAAAAGGGCGCGCTGAGCTATAATTTAAAACCATTTAACAAATGATAAATGAACAAATGTTTTTCTTTTCTTTTCTTTTGCAAACCCAAATACACGTACAAACACGCAAAATGTCATTAAAAAACATATTATTACGAGCATTAGAGAAGGAAAATGACATTAGTAAAGAAACTTGGTATCTTGCATCCGTAAAATAGAGTAAAAATTGAATCCATCATTTATGCTAAGCAACTATTTTAAAATGCAGGTTGCTGTGATGGCTTCAGTTAACCACCCTGAGGATGTTAAAGACGTTTATGATGTTATATCAGACCATGTTGGTCAAATTCACAAAAATCAAGTCTCAAAAGACGAATTAATATCCAAAACTGTTTTAAGAATGAGAGAAGCTGCTCTTAAAAGCCATGTTATCATAGGATTTCCAAAAGTAAGAACTTTAATGCAAGTTTTTTTTTTTTTTAACTTTTTACTTTTGATAGACAATCAATGTTCTTCAAAACTTGGCAGACGCTACACCGGAAAGTATAAAATCCTTGTTACCCACTAAACCTTTGAGGTATATATATATATATATTTAGAAATATCATGTCATCGACTAACAAGAAGCATAAAAACAGAAAAGAGGATACTTGGTCAGATGTTCAGCTACAGAGACAGAGAGGGGAAAAGTTGTTTGATACAATCTATGGTCGTTATACCGAAAAAGTTATTCACAACATGTGTAGTTCGCATCCCGATCTAGCGCAGACAGCTCTTCACCACCTTTACGGGCCAACTTTGAGCGATGAATCTATTCTGAGTGCAAAGGAGACCAGTTTAGTAGTAGTGGCTAGTCTGATCGTTCAAAACGTACCACTTCAACTCAAAGGACATAGATATGGTGCTATAAACAACGGTGCAACCGAAAGTGAAATAAAAAAATTAGAGTCACTTGTTTATGAACTTGCAGAATACTACAAGGCACACACAGGAAAACTTTAATAAAAAAAAAAATTATTTAGACAAACAATGAGAATATACGTATTTTTCTTAGGTGCAAGTACAGTGACTCCACTCCCAAAGTTCATTTTCTAAATAGCCAAAGTCTCTCTAGTCTTCGGTTGAGATTCACTTGTCTTACAGCCCAAAGTTCGCTTTTTTATTGGCCAGAGTTAGTTTTTTGCAAATGGCTCAAATTCGCCTTTGTGGCACTCAAAATTCCCTTGTGTTGTCATTGAAGTTTGTAATTTTACTGAAGATCTACATTACCCAAAAGCTTATCAAAGTTATTGCTTGACAGTGGTCTTTCATACTCTCAACTAAACGATCTGCATATTGATCGCCAATTTTTTTTTTTTTTTTTTTTTTTTTTTTTTTTTTTTTCATTTCTCTTGCAAGACTCTTCTCAAATCATTCTTGCTTCCACTAGCTGTTCTAGAGCATGTCAAATATGCTCGATGAAGTTCAAGTCAGAGTTTTGGGCGGGTTAGTACTCAAAGGCTCGGATCATGTAGCTTTCTTTCCACCATCGAGCATATCCACTTGTATGGCAAATGGCGCGGTCTTTTTGTAATAGGAAGTGTCCACTCTCTTTCTTTGTGAGTTCTGTAAACCAAGAATAGAGTTCTTTCGCCAAAATATCGACGTAAACGTCCTAGTCCACAGTACCATCAATAATGGCCAAAGATCTAAGCCCCTTTCCATAAAAACAGCTCCAGACCATAAGCCCACCTCCTCTCCATTTCACTGTAGGGATAGCATTTTGCAGCTTGTACCGCTCTCCAAGCATTTTAATTTACTTCTGGAGTTTCCGTTACCTTTCAAAGAGTAATGTGACTCATCGGACCAAATGACAGTGTTCCATTGATCACGGCGATCCTGTCTCAAAGCAATCTAATATTCATATGCTCTTTAATAAGCTTAGGCTTTTTTTTTGGCTTTCTGTAATGGTTTGTTCAGACTTGATAAATTGATTAGAGTAATGTATGATGAATAACAAAGTTCAATTTGAATTATGCGAGAATTTTTATTTGTTTAAAGGGATGTCTAGAATTAATTTGGCAGGACTGCAGTTTATTTGTTAGATTCGCTGCTGTATGTAACAAGCTAAACAATTTTGTGCCAAACACACCTAACATATACCAAGCACTTTGATCACTCAGAATGCCCTTTCTATAACATGCCAGAGAAATGCTTAGAATAAGATCACTTGAGACTAGAAAGTGAATGTTGGCCCAAATCCGAGTGTCTTTGTGGTGAGAAATAGCAAGTATTAAACTGGAATTACACTTCATTAATACACGTTTATGCAAGTAGCCGCGGCATTAACTATTCAGACACCGATATGATGCCGTTGATTTTTGACTAGACGCACTTGTGTGTATCTTTTTTCTCTTTTCTTTCTAAAACTAAATTACTTTCAAACGTCAAAAAAAGTCTAATCTAAAACCGACACCATCCAATTTCAACAAGTTGATGGGCAGCTATACACTAGATGATAGCTTACATGAAAAGCTTAGTTTAACCCCCCCCCTCAACATTCTGACTGACAGTGTAAACACTTGGAGCGATATAAAAGATGTTATCGATGACTATCTGGACCACTCTAAAGTGTAAGAATCACAACCGCAGCAATTTTTTCTTGATGTTACAGATATCACTTAAGACAATCAATAGTATTTTAAGCAAGCAACCTGCTAATAGCATCTCAACAACCGAGCTTCTCTTAAAACAATACTGCTCATTTTTTGATATCTTTTACCGACATTCAAAGTGTGGTATTTGTGCTTATTTGTGTAGAGACAGGAAGAGTTAATAGCTAACAATCAGCATCTTTATTAAGACTGAAGGAGAAGAACTATTAAATTGGTGAGGGTTCATAGTATATATAATCCGATTCTTAATTACAGAGTCTGATATGTCCTTTAGCTGAGGTAGAATATAATAAATAAAGATACAATGAATCACCAAACACGACACAAAGATCGTTACGGATCTCAAATCATATTATCAGAAAAAGGAGTTGAAAAAAGCGTGACAAGGACAACTTGCAGCAGGCACATATTCAGTCCAATGCTACCGCTTCGGCTATGGTTCTTGAAAAACGCCGCTTAATGGAGGAGGGGTCGAAAAAGAGATCATTTGGTGAGATTTAAAATGGGGATGATTGCCACGTAGTAGGAAAAAAAAAAAAAAAAAATAGTCAATTTCAATGAGATTAAAAGCTTTTTTTTTTTTAATCGCTCGTTGATAGAAAGTCAAAAGATAGAAGTATGAATGTAAGAACCTCATGCGTCAGTTTAATTTTCTAAAACGAAGAAAAAAACCCCATTCTGCTCTTAGAGTGCTGGTGCGGAAGAAGAATTCACTATTGATGATATTTGAGAAATAAACAGGCAATAAGGGTAATATTTGTTTGATGCAGAAGATCCTTTCAATCCTAATTCCAGTTTGTCAAAGGTACCATCAATGCTGTATATGTGGCTTCATAATATGTATAAAAAATACTTATGATAATTTTATAGAGCCAATACTCTTTTATCAAAAATGGAAAGCGATTTGATTATCATGCTCCTTCGAAGAACCTCATATCACCTAAAAAACCTGTTCTCAGTCAAAACGATCATGTTCACCTTAGTGACTTATTTGAAATACGTCTGTCTTCATATTTAAGAACAAGTTGCAGCTCTGCCACTCAGACAATATTTGAGGTCTACCGAGATGAACAATATGCAAATACTTACATTAAGTCTCATGAAGGGGCGATTTCTTTTTTGAATAGTGTACTATACCCTCATAATTCCATTGACATTGCCAGTCGAAGGAAAATTGATTGATATGATGCGCCATATCCTAACCGACTATTATCAAAGCTGTCGAAGATCAACTCCAATAAATCCAAATCATGAAAGGGCTTTTTTTTTTTGTGAAGCTGTTGTTACTATATTTAAGAACTTTGGTATTATGGTTGGAAGCTTAAGCGGCTCATGGTGAGCAATTCTCTCTATTAGATATTTAGAGATGATTTTTCACATTTAAAGGTGTGAAAAACAACTAGTTGAATCAAGACGTGTATGGTTACCCTTGAAAGACTTTAGAGTTTCTGGAATTAATAGGAAGCTCCTCAATGATATTTTAACAAATGAAGCAGAGACTTTGGCAGTAATGTTGGAATCTTCGGGGTAAGCAAGAGGCTTTTACCACTTCTACAATAAAGCTAAAATATTCTTTTAGCAGATCCAAGGTTACCTCCCTGCATAGCATATATGACACTTAAAATCAGCTAAGAAGTACATCATCGCAAAGTACTAGGTGGGCTCTTTGAAGATCTTAATGAAGATACAAATCCCTTGCGTTTCTGTTACTGAAAACTATCTTACACTTTGCTTAACTTCTGTTCACGACAACAGCAAATGGAAGTTTGTGGAAGCAAGAACATGTACTATCCCCACCACCAGAGAAGAAAAAAAAAAAAAAAAAAAAAATGGGTCAAAGTCTTTAAGAATTTTCAAAAATGCTTTGACAAAAAACCACTTTGATGAGCTTTTGGGTAATGTAGATCTTCAGTAAAATTACAAACTTCAATGACAACACAAGGGAATTTTGAGTGCCACAAAGGCGAATTTGAGCCATTTGCAAAAAACTAACTCTGGCCAATAAAAAAGCGAACTTTGGGCTGTAAGACAAGTGAATCTCAACCGAAGACTAGAGAGACTTTGGCTATTTAGAAAATGAACTTTGGGAGTGGAGTCACTGTATAATAAAAGTGTGAATATTTTTTAATGTCCACAAACTTTGCGTCATTGGTTGGGGGGAGAAAGGACATTTTTGACTTTTTTTTTTTAAAAAAAAAACTGTTCGCTCTTTTTTCTTGACATTTCTACAAAACCAAAAAAAATAACAATTCACCAAATACAGTAGAAATTAAGAAAAAAAAATGTAAAAACAAAAAAAAAAAAAAAGAAAAGAGAAGAAAAAACTCATCATTTGTATAGGCCTTCTTCAAGATCACCCTCGCGCTCTTTGTCAAGACGTCGTTCATTCTCACGAGGAAGATCTCCTGCTCGCAGAAGTCTTTCTAGATCAGCTAGTCCTGAAAATTTGCATTCTATCGTTGTGAGTAATCTGACACCAAACGTGACTGAAGAACATGTTCGTGAAATCTTTGAACAATTTGGAAAGATTGCTTTTATTAGGGTTCCATTAAACAAAGAATGTAACTACTTTTTTATTTATTTATTTATTTAACCTAAAAAAAAAACATACACACTTTTAGTTAAAATCAACCTTGGAAAAGCTTACATTGACTATGAGACACAGGAAGATGCTGATAAAGCCTTGAGTTACATGGACAATGTAAGCAATACTCCAAAAAGAAAAACACGAAACTCACGTTTCTTATTAGGCACAATTGGATGGAATAAGAATAACATGTACTGTTCCTTCAAAAGAACGTTCAAGATCTCGATCACCTCTTTCTCCACCTCCCAGAGGTAATATAAAGAAGAAGAAGAAAAAAAAAAAAAAAAAAAAAAAAAAAAAAAACAAAAGGAGCGATAATAATGAATTGTTTTATATTTAGCCGGACGTTATTCTTCTCCACCTCGTTTCAGAAGAGACAATTATCGTGGACCTGCTGTTCGTAACGATCGATTTGGTGGTAGAGGACGTGTTTCCTCTCCTCCACGTCGTAGACGTTATTCATACTCTCGATCACGTAGTGTTTCAAAAGGAAGAAAGAGATCATATTCCCCTCGCAGCTACTCTCGCAGACGCAATTATTCTCGCAGTTATTCACCCAGACGTAGTTATTCACCCAGACGTAGTTATTCACCCAGACGTAGTTATTCTCGCGGACGCAGCTATTCTCGTGGACGCAGTTATTCACGTAGCCGAAGTTACTCTCGCAGTTTATCACGTAGTAGATCACCTCGTCGTAGCAGAACTCCCGTTCTTAAATACAGTCGTAGCAGATCACCTGTTCGTAGATATAGTCGATCTCCTCCCAGACGTACCAAAAAGTACAGTGTATCACCTACAAGAAGAAGATCTATTTCAAGACGTTAAGTCATTTTGGTTAGGAAATAATAAACTTGGGGGAAAAAAAAGTTTTTTTTATTGAATGCGTGTGTATTTTGATATATTTACAAAATTAAAATAATAATAGCAATGATTTTCTAAATGTAAGTAATATATGAAGAGAGAGAGGGGGGGACTACAAGTCTGCTAATAAAGCAGCCCCCATTTCTCTAAAATTAAAGTTGATATCGGATTCTTTGGTGGGTTTGATAAAGAGAGGATTTTTTGAAAAGGAGAGTCGAATACCACCCTTTACAGAATTTGAAAGCATATAAGCTTGAAGACTGGTCATGGCTTGAGTGGCACATAAAACATCTTCAAATTCAACAAAACACATTGGGCCTTGCTGAGTAGATTTAATACGGTAAGACATTCGTTTGTAGCCTTCACATTTGGAAAAGACAGAGCGTAGTTCTTCTTGGTTTGTATTGGAAGGCAGATTACCCACATAAAGAGTGTTACACGGAGGATTTTGGTCCACGGCAGCAGCAGTTCCTAAACGAGATAAAGAAGTAGTCACATTAGGCTGACATGAGTTCTTGCGACTCAAGGAGACCTCTTCTAATAGCTTGCCATCCAAGATAGAATCAAAGTTGGACATTGGCAAAGATTTTGACAGATAATGGAATGAATCAGGCTCAGGATCGATCATAAAGGCTGGTTTTGAAAACAAATGGAATGATTGTTGCTGGAAAGGTGAGTGAGGAGAGATGATGGAAGATCTGCGTGTATCGATTGATTTGGCGTCATTGAGTAAAGTATCGCCTCGAAAGAAGGGATCATGAATAGGTGAGAAGGGTTCATATTGAGATCCGGCCCATTTAGGATTCTTTTGTCCCGCATTTCGAGTATGAATTGTCATTGGTGCAGTTGTGGGTAAAACAGCGGAGGAATTTGTACCTTTTTTGATGTGCAAGTTCTTTTTAGCCATCTCAGCTTTGAAGACCGAATTCTTTTCTATATCCACTTTTCGACCATTCAGTATCTCTACTGCTTCAGCTGCTTCAGAACGGCTAGCAAATCTGGCAAATCCAATCTAATAAAACAGTCAGATAAACCTATCTTTCTTTCTTTTTCAACTATACCATCTGCTTCTTGTTATTTTCGTTCGTTTCTTCGTCTTGTTTACAATGCCACTTTAATGAAGCTCCTTCGAACCCTTTGGCAAAAACAAACATGTTTTGGAATTCTCTTTCTTGCATATCATCAGGAAAGCCTACAACAAAGATCGTTGTGACATCCTCTAATACAGGCGAAGCTGCTGAAAATGGAGACTGAATCACAGATGATGGAGGTGAAGAAGGATCCATGCTATCTTCTCTTATCATATCTTGACTATAGATACCCATTTTAAAAATAACAAAAAAAAAAAAAATAAAAAAAAAAAAAAAAAAAAAAAAAAAAAAAAAAAAAAAAAGAAAAAAAAAAAAGGATTTTATTTGATGACAAGAAATTGGCGGCAATTTATTTTTTTAAAAGCAGTCTTTCTTACTCACACACTCTTTCACTTTTTCTATTAACATTTCTCAGTTTATTCTAAACATGAAACAAATCAAATTGTTTTAAACCAATATATCCACTCTCTTTATAAGGTCTAAAACCTTTATCTTTTTTGTGTTGTCACTGAAATAAAATTTTGTACAACATATTCACAACTCCGGTCGAGAAATTGGGATATTACATAAGCCATCTTTGTCTTCATAAACACATGCAAAGAAGGAATGTTCCATGAATAGCAACACATTTTTCATAAGCAATGTCAAAGGGATGGGGGATCATTGGATAAGACATAATGGACTGAAATCGGAGACGTCAAGTCGATTATTTCCTTTTCAAGACTATGTCATGAACTCAATGATTCTGTCTTGAATTGATAAAACAAGCTAATATACGTTCAAAGGTCGGAACATCTTGTTGATTGGAAACAAGGCAATTTTTTTATTGTATGATAAGTCCATCGTTCATTGGGACTTTTAAAATTTTACTGTTTTTTTTTTTTTTTTTTCTTACACAACAAATCATTTAATCTTTTCATGACTAAATAATATAGATGACTGGGCAACTTGGTTTCTAGCATTTGCAATTATTTGAAGAATATTATCTTTTTAAGTATAGGTTGGATAGACCGGATAGGCTGGATAGGCTGGATAGGCTGGATAGGCTGGATAGGCTGGATAGGCTGGATAGGCACCAACCTATCCAACTTTAAACAGCGCAAAGCCTCAGCTCTTAACATAAAAAAGCCCCTTCCCCTTTAATAATTATTATTTTTTATATTTATACACACATATAATACAGAATAAAAACAAAACAAAAAAATATCGCGGAGGGGTGGGGCTCTTAATAAAACGGAAAATATAAAACTATCTGTGTTTTGCTCTTTTTTTGTTTTTGTTTTCTTGAAATTATGAGGAATGGCAGGGAGCAATATAGTTAAAGTTTAACGAAGGTTGATATGAATCAGGACACTATTCATCTGCAGGTTTGGGAGCCTTTCAAATACATTGCCTCTTCATCATACTCAAAAAAATTAACGAGTATATAAAACTAAGATCTAGTACGCGTTCTAAGATAATACACACGAATCATTCATTGAACTATTTGGTGTATTCTTTTTTGGGAGGTAGAATCGTCGTGGAGTACATACTTATTTTTTAGCCACGTATTACTACGAAGATAGATAAAGAGTTATATATTTATACGAGCATAGAAACAATTTCAATGTGAAAGAAGATACAGTGGGAATATGAAAGCTGGTCGATGAGGCGGCGTCTGTCTGAACATCATTCCTGTGCCGTCCCCTATTAATTTTACTTTAAGCTGAACAACTCAGGCCATGAATTTTTGTTTTCATCCACCATGTTTTTTATGTTCGCTCTCGATACGAAGATGCTAAGCTAATCTTTTAAGTTTGTACGCGTATTAAAGGAGATATTTATTTATAATAAATAATATACTACTAGCGTAAAAGTAATACAGACGAATATATGATTATAAAGTTGCATTATGAAAATACTTAAAACAATATATTATAAGTTAAGAAAGTACAAATCGTACAGTTTCAACATTGTCGGTGGGAATGATACCAGATTGTTCTTTTTGCAGCTGATCAATTATCAACGCTTGTTTTCTTAGCATTATAACCAGTTTTGAAACAAGTTCAAAGACCTTCATCCATTTAATTCGTTCATCGTAATGGACGGGGACTTCGGCGGAGCGGCATTCTTGATGCAGAAAGCCACCAATATTTTCAGGATCAAGAGCTGTAGTAGACAATGTGATCGTAGCACAGATAGATTGGATGGTGAAAGACAATAAACTTGATGCCTTTCTTAATTACAGAGTCTGATATATCCTTTAGCTGGGGTAGAATATAATAAATAAAGATAGAATGAACGATCAAACACGACAGCTTCCATTACAATTATATCAGATCTTCCTTCCCTATATCCCAAGCCATTCACATATCTCACAGGGCCATGCTTCCAAGTCTCTAGGTCGGTTGTTGTCTCAGAAAACGACCCAGGATTTTTTTCACACCACTCGAATCCCACAAGACCAGTTTGATCCCCAATTGATTGAAAAATGGGTATAATCTTGTCAATCCAGAAGGTTCGCTCATGCTTCGGTTCAAATAGTTGTGATCGATTGCATTTTCCTGCAAAATTCGACAAGGTAAATTGAATGATTTGATTATCTGTTCCTCTTCCATGTCTGTGTGTATTGACTGACTCCATAAGTACTTAGATAGAGAGGTTCTAGGTCTTTCCAAAGCACTCTTTAGCAAATCAAAAGCATTTTTAAAAAATTTCAAAGATGCCAACGAGGCTTGTGCAGTCAAATTCTCTTCCAATTTAAGTTTGAAGTTGCTACTCATATTACGGTTGTAACCTGCAGAAATTGTCACCAAATGTTTCAAGGTTTTTATCGCTTCTGCCGCCAATTTTGGTTGATGTGGAGTATAGAGATTATCAGCCATCACTGTGAATGCAAGGATGTTTCGTGTAGTGGGGACAGATATATTATCGGTGCAATTTTTTTTTTTTTTTTGGTGATTCTCTGGTTCAACGTCACTGCGATTTCTTTTATTACTACAGTGCTGGGCTTCAACGTGTTTCTCAAAGTCTTCTTTTAGTTCCGAGCTATATAGACAAGAAGGACAAGCAAGATGTAGTTTAACATTTGGATGATTCAGCCTTTGAGAAATGTACATAATTTCATTTGTATCCTTATGTTTCATTCTAATGTCGCAGCTAGGCATTTGTAGATCGTGGAATCTAAGAACATGCTTCCTCAAGTTTTGTGGAGTAGTAAAATCTTCTTCAGGACAAATGAAACAACTATTTTTAAGTGACACTAGTTTAGCTGGTGGTAGAGGAGTTGACATTTATCTGAGTGGTTATGGTAAAATGAAAGTCAAGTTCTCACTTTTTTATTTTTGATTGTTTTCTGTGTAACTGCATAACAGCTTTTGCTCAAAGTAATGAAGGTGACGCCAGCCCTTTTGTTTTGGGTGTTTATTGTGAGGACTTAGGATTTACTTCGCAGGAATGCCTGTGGGCAAGCATAAGCCCTCGAGGTTAGAAATAATTAATTTATAATTTTCATTATTTAGATGCTAAGAAAATTCGAGGAGCTCATTGTAATAACATAAAGTTAGGTAATATATATTTAGATATTACATATAGGAAAAGCATTTTGTGCTGTTTAAAGTTGGATAGGTTGGTGCCTATCCAGCCTATCCAGCCTATCCAGCCTATCCAGCCTATCCAGCCTATCCAGCCTATCCGGTCTATCCAGCCTATACTTAAAAAGATAATATTCTTCAAATAATTGCAAATGCTAGAAACCAAGTTGCCCAGTCACCAAAAGATGACTGCCTTGCAGGCTGTCCTATTTGATAAACAATTATGTACAGTGTTTTGCGTTTAAAAATATAATTTTTGGGTGGAGCCAATCCATTTTTTAATTCCACCAATAAAATTTTTTGTACAGCAATATAATTTTCGGGTAATCAATATAATACTTTGATCACCAATATAATTTTTGGATCATCAGTATGATTTTGTGGAAAGCAGTATAGATTATGATCCTCTTAAAAAAGACATTTTTTATAAAAGGAATATTTTTATTTGTATGTATGTTATATTCTTTTCATATTAGAGCACTGAGCAAAATGTCTTTGAGAGTGGCGAATATAGCCTTTACAGTCCTTAATAGAAACAGTTTTAGCTGCCTCTTGGATACGAGTGGCAAGAGTTTTATTTTTTTAAAGAGGGCTTTTTCTTACTTTTGCTTTAATCTTAGCCCAGCACTCTTCAATAGGATGCAAAAACGGGGAATAGAGAGGTAAAAAAAAGGAGGTATATGACCATTGTCACAAATTGCTTGAAGAACTTCAGGTGTCTTATGGATAGTAGCGTTGTCCATGACAATATATATGCTTTCTAATCCAAGATTTCTTAAAACGAGTGATATTTCTTGAAAAAAAGCAAAAGGTGACTTGATGAGGTACCATGAGGCAAACCATTATCTTTACTAACTATCTTACGTTTTTTTGATCCTGTTGGTTTTGGCACTTGCTGTGAAAAAGCAAGAAGACCATACCACGACATACATCCAAGTACGCTAAGATTTGTTCCTTGTTGAGTGGAAACTTCAGCTTCAGAAGCTTTACCTTTTTTTGACCATGCCACTGGACGCACCATATTCCTTAAAACCCACTTTCATTAACGAAGACATATTTTTTTCTAAAATCTAGTCTTTTATAATGTCCTCAACAACATCCTTAAATATAAATTTGGCAGTTAACTCGTTACATTTCTGCTTTATTTATTAAAAACAATGTTTTTTTTAGGACCAATTGATAGTTTCAGTATGTAGAACCTTATCCGTATCATCTTCAGTAACAAAATCAATTGTAAAATCTTGATTAATGCTCCAACGAAAGAGATATACAGCCGCTAAAGTATTGACACCTACTAGTCTTGCGCTATTCGAGATTTCAGAATCATTTGCAAAGTAGAATCTAACTTGATGGAAATTTCGAGAAGAACTGCCGAATAAAACGTGTTTTTCCATATATTCGAAAATTTTCAACGAACGATTATCCTCAATCATATTAATAATAGTTCAAATAAAAAAAATGAAATGAAATGAAATTCTTAATATGTATATGATAATAAAGGGGGTAGTTCATGTAAAAAAGAATACCTGAATTCAGCTATTCTTGTGAATCGAATGTCTGAGGTAATTGATATGAATCGACTTCAGGTGGCTCCATCACCTTGCCGAGATCATCATTATCGTTACCAAGCTTGCTTTGTAGGAGTTCCATTGTTCGTGATACAATTTCCTTGATTGATAAAGCCATAAAAAGAACTTTTCTGAAATCGGGTAAGTTATCCCAATCACTAGGGACTACTACGTTCTTGGTTCTTGTTACTCTGTGTACATAATTTACTGGAACGTCCATAATTATAGAGCTCATTTTCAGTCCTAAAAAAATGATAATCAATAATGCGAACCCTTAAACGAACCGACTTTTTCACCAAATAAAAACTGATGTCTTACCATACTGTAACAAACCGACTACTTCCAAACCCTGTACGTCATCAACACCCGCTTCAGTCTTAAAACACATAATCATATCTTTCAATGCCTTCGGAAGCTTGATATTTCTTTCTCTAAATAACTTGCTATCATTATCGTTGGTACGTCTTCCGGCTTCACCAGCCCCCAATTCCAACTTCTTCTTCCTTAAAATCAAATCCAATCTGCGGCCCATTTTTTTGCGCTCCAATTTCTCTTCTCCCTGCGGGATTCTTCCTTTATTCTTTCTTGCACTCGAGGCCAAACTTGCGGACTCTCCACTATTCTCATTATATCATATTTCAGTTATATGAACCAGAGCATAAGCCAATATATATATATACTTACCGGACTACACTGAGTGGCAGGTTGTCAAACACATGATCTACCATTGTCCATACATGGGCCAATAGCCACGTTTCCGATTTGTCGTCACCATCTAAACCGCCACATTCCAATTCTCTGACACTATATTCTTCCAACTAATATATGGATATATATCTTTTTTGCAATAAAATAAACTTACATTGTGTAATAGCAATGGCGGATCCAATCAAGGTCATGGGATTCGTCGCGGTTAAATTGATCATCCCAAGGTTGTTTGGATAATATGACTTCGCGAACTTGACCTGATGTTTTAGCCTAATTCAATTTATAATATGACATTATTACTAGTCAAGTCAGCATTGATTGTTTATCTTTACCTCTTTATACAGATTCAAATAAGCTAAAGTGTCATTATTAACTAACGGCATCTCTTGTTTATTGTAGTATTTGACTTCGTTTAACTCATCAATTGTAAACACACTAGCTGCTTCGTAGGTCGAATCCCATGGGTCTAGGATGAACGAGTGACATAAACTAAAATAAAATGTTTCAAATATCTGCCTGTAATTTTTTTTTTTAAAAAAAAAACTTACTGTTCACACTTTAATGTTGAGCCAAACATGTATAATACCTCTTCAACTTTTCTTCCAGTAGACTCCAGTCTCCACATCAGCTCCTTGTCCATAGCCTTATACTCCTCGTCAAACTTCTCTAAGTTCAACTTTTGATAAACTACCAAGTCAATATCACTGCTATTTACATCTCTGAATTCACTAACCTGGCTAGCTCTCCTGCTGTCACGACCTCTATCCATATATCAATACGAAACAACAAGTTAGTATGAGTTTATAACAAAAGTTGCTACCATATTGCTCGCTTTATACACTACCTTTCATCTGGTATGGAGGAGGTACTACTTGAGGATTCAGATTGGCTCCTTGCGACACGGAAAGATTCAGATTGACTCGTTACAGTACTCGATGATTCGGATTCAATCATATTGTTCACACCAATTTGCTGACCTTCTTCAACACCCAATCTTCCCACCGCACCTACGGCGGCCACTCGTAAATTGGTTTCTGTTGTCTGTCGCGCTAACCGCAGTATTCTGTTGTTCCAATAAGTTTGTTCTTGTTGGCTTTTTTTCCATTGTTCGAATTCTTGCTTAAGTTGGCTGGTGTTGGGAACATTAGTTTGGAAAGTTTTAGCTCTTAAAATCGCAGAGTATCTTGTGTTGGCCGCAGCCTTGTCTCCATAGTTAAAAGCTTCGATGAAATTGTGAACGGATAAAGTACTTGCGTTGTTAATACACCATTTTATATCAGAAGTCATAATCTTCTGTCTCTTGTTTGAGGTCATTTTGCGCAAGTGAAAAAATAAGTAAACTTCTTTTCGTGTCTGCAATAAAATAAGAAACGGGTAGTCTACGTTGACCCACCAGGTCACGTGCTTTCTACCCACCAGTTATAAGTCATGTGATATTGGTGGGTGGTGGGTACGGTGGGCGTAGGTGGGTGTTGGTGGGCATCCCTATTTTTTTGGAAAGTTTTTCAACATTTTCACTCATTAAATTGAAGTTTAAGCCTACTTTTTATAAGTAAAAATAAAAGAAAAACTCTTCTCTACAGCTTTATGAGGCATTATCCTTGTTCACAGTAGTTTTATTAAATATTATAATATATAAATATTATTATTGATTAAATACTTTATAGTATTGCTATAAGATAACATTGACTTTTAAATAAAAAGTATTTGTCACAGGATCATTAATTATATTTTTAGATTTTTTAAATGTTTCATTATTACAACTATGATTTTTGCATCTTTTATTTTCAAAAGTATGTTATATTTTAGATTACGACATACAATAAGTTTGCGCGTTGTACTTGTCCTTTAAACGTATCACAATAGGCTCCTTTTCTTAAAATACACAAATATCTTTATGATAGTGATATTTCCTCTTGTCTAACTTGTGATAATTGAAGGATCATGACAGCTTTGTTGGTTACTTTTTTTTAAAAAAAAGACGACCTGAAATATTAAATGATTACTATCCCCGCCAATATTACATGATTTAAAGCTGGTGGGTAGAAAGCACGTGACCTAGTGGGTCAACGTAGACTACCCGTTTCTTATTTTTTTTTAATTCTCCCCCATTTTTTTCCACGGAATCTTCTTGTAAAAATCATTCGACTTGTATGTATAAAACAATAAAGAGGGGTGGCTATGATAAATGAAACTGGTAAATATCAACACCGAAATACTTTAGTTTGATTTTATTTATGGCGCAACTTTTTAAAATAGGGATTAATTCTTTCTACAAAATAATTCATAAAAGAAAACCATTGCAAAACACAAGGGCCAAGCAGGTCAGTTACAGTTATTTATAGTTGCCTAGCCAGAAACTTCTTGAATGACTGTAACGATCCTAAAGGGCAAAAACTGGTAGTTTTACCTGGGCTAGTCTTTGTTGCATTGCTTTGTTCATATAAAAACTAAAAGGAAAGTACTAGAAAATATTTAAGATGTTTACACTCAATGCCTGAATTATTTCTAACAATATAACGGGTTTTTGTAGTTGTTGGGCTTGCAGATAACGAAAGATTCAAAAGTTACAGTAGCTTCCATTATTGCAGAAGATGGGTGAACAATGCCGTCTTGTGAATGCATCCTACCAGAGCGGAAACTTTCTACGGCATTGTCATCATACACTCAACTGGCTGGCTAGCTGGGGAGCTGGTTCTTCTGTAAGCACGAAGGCCAAGCAGGTCAGTTACAGTTATTTATAGTTGCCTAGCCAGAAACTTCTTGAATGACTGTAACGATCCTAAAGGGCAAAAACTGGTAGTTTTACCTGGGCTAGTCTTTGTTGCATTGCTTTGTTCATATAAAAACTAAAAGGAAAGTACTAGAAAATATTTAAGATGTTTACACTCAATGCCTGAATTATTTCTAACAATATAACGGGTTTTTGTAGTTGTTGGGCTTGCAGATAACGAAAGATTCAAAAGTTACAGTAGCTTCCATTATTGCAGAAGATGGGTGAACAATGCCGTCTTGTGAATGCATCCTACCAGAGCGGAAACTTTCTACGGCATTGTCATCATACACTCAACTGGCTGGCTAGCTGGGGAGCTGGTTCTTCTGTAAGCACGAAGGCCAAGCAGGTCAGTTACAGTTATTTATAGTTGCCTAGCCAGAAACTTCTTGAATGACTGTAACGATCCTAAAGGGCAAAAACTGGTAGTTTTACCTGGGCTAGTCTTTGTTGCATTGCTTTGTTCATATAAAAACTAAAAGGAAAGTACTAGAAAATATTTAAGATGTTTACACTCAATGCCTGAATTATTTCTAACAATATAACGGGTTTTTGTAGTTGTTGGGCTTGCAGATAACGAAAGATTCAAAAGTTACAGTAGCTTCCATTATTGCAGAAGATGGGTGAACAATGCCGTCTTGTGAATGCATCCTACCAGAGCGGAAACTTTCTACGGCATTGTCATCATACACTCAACTGGCTGGCTAGCTGGGGAGCTGGTTCTTCTGCAGAACAAAGCGAAATTGGGCTGGCTACAAATATTTATTGTTGTATTTTGTCGATTTATTCTATTTAATAATAGCTAAAAGGTTGGGACAACTCTCGAAGATATTTTAAAAATCTGTATTTGTTGATATTTTTATTTCTAATAGGATGTAGTTGAGAGGACTAGATGATAGTTAAAATCAAGCCGAGGTGTTAGAAACATTTGTTGACCATTCATTTTAAAATGTAAAATAAAAAGCTACGCTTTGCTCAACCACTTTATTATTCCTAAAGGCTTGAATTTACGGTTGGCTTGTATCCTAATGGCACTTCACAATGTCTTAAAGGTTCGATGGCCGATTTTTTTAAGAATAATAATAAGCTATACAATATATACAACAACAATTTAAATATATATGAACTCGTGGTGCTAACTAGCCTAGGGGAGAGGGTGGCGACAACCGTCTGGGACTTAATAAAAATTATAGACCCCAGATGACAAAAGTAATTATCCATATTTATAATTTGTACGGATCTAAGTAAAATATAAACTAGTAAATATAAAGATTTGATATGACCCTAAGCTTACTAATAATTGTCTATTTAATTTATCTTTTTTTCTTCTTCGGCCACTCAGGGTAAGAAAAAGCCCTCTTTAAAAAAATAAAACTCTTGCCACTCGTATCCAAGAGGCAGCTAAAACTGTTTCTATTAAGGACTGTAAAGGCTATATTCGCCACTCTCAAAGACATTTTGCTCAGTGCTCTAATATGAAAAGAATATAACATACATACAAATAAAAATATTCCTTTTATAAAAAATGTCTTTTTTAAGAGGATCATAATCTATACTGCTTTCCACAAAATCATACTGATGATCCAAAAATTATATTGGTGATCAAAGTATTATATTGATTACCCGAAAATTATATTTAAACGCAAAACACTGTATGCGACATATTTTTTGAAAAGCACGACACAATTTTTTTGAATTGTGCGACAGTCTTATCTAAAAACATACGACACTGTTTTATTTTTTCAAAGATGGAATTGGACAAACTTTTCACTGAATAAATGTCTACTCATCAGCATCTTTCCCCTCTTGTTACATTTTATTCATGCTTGGACGGCAATTTGTTTTTGCCAATTCATTTTTCTATGATCAACAGTTACTTTCTTTTGCAACTGACAATATTCACTAGCCGGACTGTATTATAAATAATAAACACACCTGTGTCTCACTTTCGAATAGTATGAAACAACAAGCTGTACACTTTAACCAGTCATGACATTTTTTCGATTTAATTGGAAGAAAAACAAGAAGTTTTTTATTGTTTCATAAAGTGATTCTTTGTTTTCAATAACAAAAATCACAGCCTGTTTGTGTAGTAAGTTTCAATATACAGAGGACTGAGCCTGACATTAGACTCTCTCTAGTGTACATTAATATTGTGCATATCTCTGCTAACATTATTTGTCCTATTATGTAACGCCCAAACACAGGGACTTGTTTATTGTTCTGTTACTGCACAAACAATACGATCGACAGACTCCACATTAAGTGGTACTATTTACGAATAGAAGCATTCAATAGTCTTTATTCGACAGGATACATTCGAAATCAAAAATTTTGACAGTTTGCTAATACATCATTAAGAGAGAGAGAGAGAAAAGAAAAAGGGGGGGGCACAACAATCATGTTTTATAGAGAATGTGACATAATCTGTTTGGCGCCATCTTCCTTCAGTGTCATTCCTTGCAACTCGCCTACCATCAGGTCTTCCTTTGATTTTATCTTTATAAATTGATAATCTCCCAATCTAAATGTCATCCTGGTTCCACATGAAAAGCAATTTTCTGTGTATGGCATATCATAAGGAGATAACCGGATGGTAGATGTTAGGTCTGACATACATTGTTTACAAGTCCCAGAATATAATGAGTGTAATATATCGTAAGCTGTACATCCTTTTAGTCGAAGTAAACCAACTGATTTCATTCCTTGATGTACAATGCCTTTTTTTTTTTTTTTTCCTTTGTTTAGCTTATCCCATACATTTCCTCTATAATTCGTTTTTTTTTTTTTTTTTTTCGTTTTACCTGGAAAAAATGATACACTCATATTATTTGAACATGTTAAGCACGGCTTCTTTTTCATTACTTGATTATCTTGTTCTGACTCTAATTCAACGTCCAAAATATCCTTACAATCCATGCATTTCACAACCAAATGAAGCGTACCACAGCGGAACAAGGAGACATTCTCTAAGGACGGACTTAAAAGTTGAATATTTGTCAATTGTGCATCATTGACTAATAGATTTTCCGAGAAAACCTTACACGATGGTGTCTGTCGCAAGAGTACTTCCATATTCCTATCTATCCAATTCATTTGTCTAACCAATGTAAGATGTGTCTTTGAGTTTTTTACAAGGGTTGAGTGACCTTTTTCAAGATTACTATAAACTAGGTAAGCTTTCTTAACATGAAAAAAAAGAGAGGGAGGGGCATAATTTAGCTGTTGCGTACATCGCGAGTCCTCTAGGAATATCAGGATTCAAAACAACTAGTTGACAAGGACTGAAAGGATAATCTTTTGATATAGAAAGTTGCATTTGAAGCCATGTCAGTTCGAAAGGGAAATCAGGGTCAGTAGGTTTAACAGCTAATCTGATGACTGTACAATCGTTATTTTGTCTATGACACGAAAACTTTAATTCTCATTATTTTGTATGTCTCTTACTTTATAGTTTTGTATGTAGTCTTGTATCTAGTCTTCAGTTGAGCAAGTTCGTGTTTTCGTCTGCTTTCTTGGTTAACAGGCTATTGTTTCTTTTTTTCTTTAAAAAAAAAATTGGGACTTTTGATAAATTTGAAAATTAATGATTTACGTTTGGATGTTGGGTAACAATTGTTCTTGTTGACATGATTAAAGCAAAAGAAAAGGATAATCATTCTGCAGGATCATAAATAATCTGTCTTTGAAATGACTTAGTAATCAAGTTGGAGCATAAAAGAATTATTTAGCAGTAATAACCTAAAGCTGCTTTATCAAACAAAATTTTGTTCACCGACTTTAATGCATTTTTTTTTTTACTTCGCAGCATTTTTTTTTTTTTTTCAGTAATCTATCCTCATGGGAGTTCAAGGACTTTGGTCACTTGTCGGTCCTTCTGCTCGACCAACACAATTAGAATCACTTCGACAACAAAAAGTAGCTGTCGATGCATCGATCTGGATTCACCAATTTATGCGAACCATGCGTGACGGACAAGGCAATGCCTTACAAAACGGACACCTTCTGGGCTTTTTTAGAAGGATTTGTAAACTTTTGTTCTATGACATAAAACCTGTGTTTGTGTTTGATGGTGGTGCACCTTCTTTGAAGAGAAATACGATTGTAAGTTTTATTTTCGCGTTGCGAACGGTTCTATCATTTTTTAATATGAAAACAGAGAGAAAGACGAAAACGTAGAGAGGGTATCAAGATTAACATGAAAGCCACAGCGAGGAAAATTTTAAGTGCACAAGTTAAGTCAAGAGCACTTATGGATGAAGAGAAAAGGTAATATATAAAGATGTATATAAATAGAGAGACTGGCTGCTGAAATTGTTTTATAAATTTAGACGAAGAGGAGAAATAGAAAAAGAGGAATATATTGATTATGAAGAATTAGAAAAATCAACTGCTGTAGAATCGTTCAGAAAGCGTCAAAAGTTGGATCAATATGAACTACCACCAGAAAAGACGGATGAATTGCACGTGTTGGATCCTCGATTACCTACAGTACAAGAGATGAAGGAATTTGTAGAAGAATTTGCACCGACGACGGATATTATTGACTCGGATACCTTTCAGCAATTGACACCGGAAATTCAGTACGAAATCATTCAAGATCTGAAACTCAAATCCCGTCAGACTTCTTGGGCACGTCTAGACCAAATGGTTCGCAACTCAAAAACAGACTTGGATTTCTCAAAACAGCAGATCAAGATGTTGAAGCATCGGAATGATATGACGCAAAGAGTGATGCAGATGAATACAATGGCAGGGGGTGTTGTTGCTTCTGAACCAACAAGAGTGGCTGGGGAAAGAGGAAGACAGTATATTTTGTACAAGAATGAAAATATAGAACAAGGTTTGGGTTGGAAATTACCAGGCCTTTCAGCTGCAGATCCTCTTGAGGTTGATCCTGTGAAATCTCCAGAAAAGGTCATAGAAAATACTGAAAGGTAAAACATATAAGATTAAATGTGAGGCGTTTAAGTAATATATATATATGTATGTATATATAAATGTATCTTTAAGTGCGCCGGAAGAGGATAAAGTAAAAGCAGCATTGGCTAATAATCCAAAACTAGCAGCGCTATTCAGTGATATTCTTAGCGATGAAGAAGAAACGATCTCCGAGAATGACGAACCGCTGTTTGTAGATTATACAATTCCTTCTGAAGAAAAGAAAGAAAATGGATTGATAGAAGATATGGGCGCCTATGTCGACGACGAGGCAATTGATCAAGTCATATCCAAGATTTACAAGGAGGAAATGCCTTTAAAAGAAGAGACCATTCTGGATCAACAAGACATTGACCTTACTATGAACAGAGAAGACTTTTTAAAGAAATGGTTATCGCAAGTACCTGATGCTTTTCTATATCTACATTCCTTTAATGATCAATATGTAAAGATTCTAAGGACGGCTATTTTTGACAGTGATCTACTAGCCCTTCAAATCCAACTGACATCTGTGCGTAAGCAATTTGGAAAAACACGCGAAGGTGATGAATTGGTTCTAGAGTCTTTAAAATTTCAAGAAAGGTTTTTAGAAAGCGTTATCCAATGGAAAGAAAAAAATGGACCTGGCTTTTTAAAGCCAATAGAAGAGGATATAGATGAATCTGTCTTTTTGGACGATGATGACGACGACGGCGATAAAGAATTTCACTTTATTGATAGCAAAACAGTTGAAAAAGGTGACACACCTCTACATCTTTCACCGCTGAGAAATCCTGTAAATATCAACTTGTCTCAGTCACTTTTGTATAAACAAACCAAGCCATCCAACTTATCTGTAAATAACAATGACGACATAACAGAAGCATCCAAAGATAAAGACACAACGTATTCATCAAATCAGCTAGAGGAAAATTCTAAAATCAGCACCGAGGCTTTTGGGTCCAATGCAACTATGGAGACAATTACAACCGATGTATTGAACAAGGAAAATACAATCAATACAGACAGTCCAATCCACTTTGATGAAGCCATTTCACCATCAAAAGTAATTGAGACAGACAACAACAATATCTTGGAAAGGTTGAGTCAGGGATATGACTCAGAGGAGGAATTAGAAAACAATGTGCACGGAGAAGATGATGAGTATGCACGGTTTGTGTCTGATATTGCGTCCAAAGATCTTGATGATGTGAGAAGAGATTTGTATCTGGATATGAAGGAGCTGAATCAACAACAAAAGAAGGATAGAGGTAACTCGGACGATGTCACAAACCAGATGGTTCAGGATATACAAGAGCTTCTGAAGCTTTTTGGTATACCCTTTATCATTTCTCCAATGGAAGCAGAGGCACAATGTGCAGCTTTAGAACGCTTAAAATTAGTGGATGGAACAATTACAGATGACTCGGATGTTTTTCTATTTGGCGCTTCTCGTGTCTATAAAAACATGTTTAATCAGCAACGGCTTGTTGAGTGCTATCGATCACAAGATATTGAACGAGAAATGATGCTCGATAGGGAAGAGATGATCCAGCTCGCATATTTGCTGGGTAGTGACTATACTGAAGGTATACCTGGTGTAGGCCCTGTAGCAGCAATGGAAATTTTGGCCGAATTCTCTTCAAAAAAAGAGGATGATAAAGCAGAGTTTCCTTTAAAGAAATTCAAAGAGTGGTATAATAGTGGTAAAGACGTTACTGATTTCCAAAAAAAATTTGTAAGAAGCCCTTTTAGAAGGATACAATACTTAAACCCTTTACTTATTAGAGAAAAAGACACAAGGATCTAGAAATACCTAATGATTTCCCCAGTCCACTAGTAAGGGATGCCTATCTTCATCCTAATGTTGATCATTCTACGCAACCCTTTAAATGGGGACAACCCCAGCTAGATTTACTACGTGTGTTTTTGATGGAATCATTTGGCTGGTCAGAAAATAAGGCAGATGAGGTTCTTTTGCCTGTACTTCGTGAGATGAACAAAAGAGCTGTAAGCTACCATGATCCTTTCAAATCATATATTGACATTTATTTATTTTTAGACTATTGGTGAACAGACAAGCCTCAAATCATTTTTTAATACTACACAGGGCCCTTACCAAAGCACCAATAAGCACTCAAGCAAACGAGTACAGAACATTGTGGAAAATTGGCGTCAAAAAAAGAAAGCTAAACGTTAAGATATTTTGAACACAAAAGAAAACTTTTAGGCAATGTCTCCAATTTTTTTTTTTTTTTTTTTTTTTTACAGCAAACCAAGATATACAGGCCTTCTTTTTATTGTTTTTCAATTAAATCGCCCAGGCTAAATTCGTCTTCATTATCCTATAAAAAGATGTATTAACTTAAAGAATCGATTTATTTGTAAGAGAACTTACTGGGGATTCCTTGGCGTAATCTTCAAATATATTTGAACCGAGGATCCTGCTCAACGACGTCCTGGGCGTCAGAGCCTCCTTTGGCATTTCTCTTCTCTTTTTCTTCGGACTTGTTGCACTAACAAGAAAGGCACCCACACGTTTCATCGTGGGTTTACCATCCACCATAGTCCTTTTGACTTTATCAATAGCATCTCGTGCTGCTTCACTAATATCGCCTCTTTTTCTCTCTGGGAGTACAGGCATTGTTTTATATCGACTTTCGATTGGAACCTTTTTTATCTTTGCCAATTTTTCTTGTTCTAACATTTCAGACAGTGACAGTTCGCTCATTTTGGGTTTTTCGGTTTTCTTTTCTACTCAAAATAAATAAATGAATTTATTAAGATGACTTACTATTATAATTTTTGAATATTTCTGCAGGATTGACACCGGCCATAAATTGATTTGGTACAATATCTTCTTCATAGAAGCTTTCGTAAAGTTCTTCAATTAATTCGGGTATATTTTTCTTAAATCTAAAGCAAAAAAAAAAAAAAAAAAAAAAAAAAAAAAAAAAAAAAAAAAAAAAAAAAAAGTATCAAATAAAAATAAAACAAAAAAAAGTAGCAAACCCTACCGAGATTCTAAAAGCTTTAAAAAGTTGTATTCGCTTTTATCCACATCATCTACCTCCTCATCAGTTCTTTGAGCTATGTCTAGGGCGTTTATGTAGTAGTGTGGTGTCTCATAATGCTCGACGGCATAATTGAGATATGTTTGTATATCTTTATCTTCAGGAGAGCATTTTCGAAGTAAACTTCCCAAGAAGCAATAAAAAATAGCATTTATTCTTGCACTGATTTGAATTTAGTTAATATCATTGTTACCTTATTATCTATATTTACTCTGTCACTTTTAGTAATAAAAGACATTCATTTTCTGATTCCAATTCAGGGCTTTGTTCTTTAGCTCTTTCCCACCACTCATACATAAACTCATCTTCTTTTGCAGTTGTTAGAGGTGTTTTCCATTGTTTTGCATTTTTTATTTTTAATTCGTGTTTGGCTTCCAATGTTTCTCGAGTACATGCAATAGATTTGATTACCTTTATGATTTCTTCAGAATCTATTTTTTTATTGTCCACTAAATGATTTATAAAGCGATCAACAATAGACAGAAATGCTTCAAAAAAATGCTATAACGTTTTGTCAGAGAATTGATTACACTTGTCTTCTCTTACCCCTCTTTCATATAATGCTTCGTAATACAAGTTTCTAAGCTTTTCATTGAATGCGGGTATGTCTTCTGGCAATTCAACAATATCTTCCTTTTCATCTTCTATCTCTTTACTTTTTACATCTTCTACATTTCCCTTCTCGTTCTTTCTTTTATACTCCAGTATACTAGCCTTTACACTGTCCGATGGTGTCACATTTAACGGTAACATCCTTTTTTTACTACCATGTGTCCCAGTCTGAATAATTTCATCTAGCCTTGCCCTTGTCATTTTTTCAACCATGCTATTCATCATGTCTCTTTCATAAGCGACTTGGAGTGATTCTTTTTCAGGAAGAGCAAGAATATTTAAGAAACGGACCGCAGCACGACCCCTTGTCATGGGCTCAATACACATAAACCGAGGTATTTCCTCAGCACCTTCCAGCAAGACTTGTTTAGCAATCGCCACCTGGCGATTAGTAGAAAGAGAAGCCAGGCAGTCGATAAAGGGATGACCATTCCCATAATCGAAATCTACAGACATTATAAAATTATTTTCAAAGTTGCTCGAGTGGTCGTCGTATAATAGCCAAGAAGAATCGAACTGCGAAAGGTCGATCAAGGACTGGATTTCGATGTTTAAGCAGTAAAAAAAGGCGAGGGGGTCTATACGCGAGCTGTCCTTGCAGAGTGAATACATACTGACTGGACCCAATTCTGTGCTATCAGGTGATTCCAGAGGACCCTTCCATATAACCGGTTTGTTGTCAAAAACCACGGAAATATTTTGATGCAATAGTTTTCTATCGTGGCGTCTTTTTGTGCTCGATGGTTTATTAAGATTTGTTAGTGTGTGATGGTCGGATGTATCGCGGGATTTTGTAGAGGTGGGAAAGGCCATTGGTTTATAAAGAAGAGATTCTTGTAGATCAGGGTAATGGTAGGTGCTGTAGTTACTGTATTCTTGTATAAACATGTTAAATAAAATGTAACGCCCTCTGAATCCCTGTGTACACAATTGGAATCCACGCCCCATAAGTTCGTCAAACAGCCCTGCCTGTACATTGGCACTATTATATTTGTAGTCTGTGTCTATCAAGTTGAAAGAGACATGTCTTTGTCTGAAAACATCAGCATATATTTTTAAAAGATCGTTCTTTATATCAGCGAATATATTTGTTGCAGAAGCTAATGCGGCGTCGTAGTTTAAGTTTTCAGTACGTTCTTTTGTAAAAAAGTATTCCAGACTAGGCAGGTTGCTTGGTAAAGTCATGAAAGTGTATACATGATGTTTCTCTTGCTGGTCTTTATCAACGAGGTCGCTTTTGAAATCATAATTAACCTCCCATGGAAAATTACCAAAAACCTCTTTCAGTGCTTGTTTTAATTGCATAAATGCTGAATTGGGGGTGTAGGAGGAGAGAACAGGTGTTTTGCGTTCAGAATCAACGTGTTTTATTAAATCGTCTATCTCTTCAAGTCCATAGAGTCTGGAAGAAACATTAAAAGTACGTGTTGTCAATGAATCAAAAAATTGGTAACCCCAATCTATTGTCTTTTTCTGATCATGGTAGAATGAAGCAATGCGTTTGAAAGACAAGATAAGCTGTTCAGAAGATAGTTTATCTTGTAGGAGGCACTGAATGTCAACTAGGAATATGAGCTTGGTGTTGTCCATGAAGAAAGAATTTTTTTTGTAGAAAAAAAAATTGATTTCGCTGTCATTTTGACGGTGTCTGTTGATAAAAGAGAATTTCTGCGCGCACAACAATTTAGGGGGCTAGAGGTAGTCAAAGTATCCGATCCATGGTAATACCATCACAGAATATTATTAGATTTATTCTGCGTTTAACTATTCCTTCTAAACATTAAGTTTTATACTCCTCATCAACATACTTGCTTGGGCTAAGCATTCTACTTTTGATTTATAGAAAACATTTCTTGACTTGTCGGGCTCTTTTTGTTATAGTAAATGCTTTTTTTTTTTAATTGATCTGAAATATTGGGACCATTAAGGAAATAAAACTATTATTGGTGGCAAACCTTCAGGGACTGTATCACTGAGGAAGTTGTACTATGTAAACACGTGAATTTGAGTAAAAAGCTTTATGTTGTGACAGATGCAACCTTACATCAGCTATACATCAAAAAGATGAACAAGGACACATGAAACATATTACATTCGTCTCAAAGACCCAGTCTTCAAGCTAAAGAAAACTGGATCGCTACTTAAAGGAAATCATATACTATTATTCTTGCTTTCGTATTTCTTGTAAAGCAAGAGTTGTAAGTTACATTGTGCCAATCTATGCACTGCTTGGCCATTCAAAAATAGCCAATATTATTCTGAAATATTAAAACAAGAGCAATAAGAAAAATAGAAGTTCAGTATTCTTCTTGAAGACTGATTAAACCCACACATATGATAATACACATTTTTTTAATCTTCTTTCTTTTTGAGTAAACCATTCTTTTCATATTCTACTAATTCGGTGCCAATAGCTTCAACTACATTATGAAGATCAATCTTGGCTTGTTCCTCACTTTCACCACGTAATTCAGAATAATATTTAATCTTTGGTTCAGTGCCACTATAAAACGGTTTTAAAAAATTGTATGTTATTGAGATTCTGTACCTTGTACGAATAGTAAATACGGTGTTATTGGCTAAGCGGAAAGTAATCATTTCTGAAGAAGAAGATACGGGAAGAGTAGGTTCTCCATCTGAGCTAGAAGAATCATAACCAATAGTTAAATCACGAACTGAGGTGACTTGGTGACCTCCTACTGTTTTAGGATAATTTAACTTGTATGCAAACTATGTTATTTGAGTGAGAGGATTTTCAGTACAAATTAAACTTTTTTTTTTTTTACGTTTATTTACCTTTGCATCTTGCTCTTTCACATTACCAAAGCGAATACGCTCAAATATATCTGCAATCTTCTTTTTGTCATCACAAATAAAATAAGAGTTTTCAGATACAAAATAGCCGTATTTCTTATAGAGTTCCTGCAAGTATTGATAGGAATTGATACCGCGTTTATACAATTGAACAGCCCACTCCGAGAAGAATCCCAGAGCGCTAACGCCGTCCTTGTCCTTTACAATATCACCAATGGTGAAGCCAATGGCCTCTTCATAAGAAAAGACGACATCCAAGCCTTCATTTTCAAGTCGCATAGCCGTATTACCGATCCATTTAAATCCAGTCAATGCCTCTTCAAATCTAAATCCTTCCACTTCACCCATGCGAGCCAAGAATTTGGAAGAAACGGTACTGGCTACCATAGCAAGTTGTTCTAAAATTACATTAACATCTGTTTTTTTTTTTTTTTTTTTTTTTTTTTTTTTACCTGGCTTCTTTCCTGCTGCAATTGCTTTTTCAAAAGAAGCAGCACCCAAGATAGAACCGATTTGATTTCCTGTAAAAATAATCCATTCGCCACTGTGTGTGCATATATTTTAGTATTGAGTAAGTTTCTTTAAGAATTTACTTGGGTTGTTTTTCAGCAATAGCCAATCTGTCAGCATCAGGATCATTAGCCAAAATGATATTTCCATTCACTTTATCAGCCGTTTGTATAGCTAATGTCTTTTCATACAATTGAGTTTATTATAAATCAATTTTTTTCTTACCAATGCACCTTTGCCTTCTTCTGGATTTGGGAAAGCCACCGTGGGAAAATTGGGATCAGGTACGACCTGGGCTTCAACAGGAGTAAAAGGTGGCAAGTCAAATACTTGAAAGGAACGCTCTGCAAATGGAGTTCCTACACCGTGCATTGCTGTATAAACAAATTTGACGTTGGTTGATATATTGTCAGGCCTAAACCATAGGTGAGTTACTTGTTTCAATGCACTTATTTGTACCTGTATTGACAGAGATTTTTGACTTGTTCAAAGTAAGAATCAATGATACCTTGATCCTTGGGATCTTCCACCAAATCACTCGTGTTAACTGCTTGATAATCCCAACCCCAAGGCGTCAAGTTTTCCAAAATAGTAGATGCAATACCTTCATCATGTGGAGGAATAATTTGACAAGAATTTTCCCAATATACCTTGTATCCATTGTCATCTTTGGGATTCTGTAAAACATATGAGTCTCCTTTTGTTTTTTCTCATTTCTTACATGGGAAGCAGTAATCATCACACCGCCTGCAGCATTCAGTTTTTTAATTGTATATGGCTAATACAATTTTAATGATAACCCATCGATTTTCTTTTCATTATTACCACTAAAGGAGTATGGATCAAATCCTTGTAATACCACACTTTGAATCCTCTATTAATAAATGCAAATGCCGTTAACCGAGCAAAATCATCTGAATGATGACGATGATCGTGACCAATCACAACACCTCGAGATTTGGCATTCTTCACGTTATTTTCAATGTAAATAGCAAGTCCCTGAGAAGCTTGAAGTACAGTCAAATCATTCATTCTTGAAAACCCTGCTTCCATTCTTGCACGAAGACCTTTCAAAAAAAAAAATTTAAAAAAAAACCGAGCTTTTTTTTTTTATTGTAAATGTCTTTACCTGCAGTTCCAAATTCAATACGAGTAGCCAATCTTTTTGTTAATTCTTGTTCATTGTTTGCTTCATAAAGTTGAATGATTTCCTTTCTTGTTTCTTCATTCTAAACAAATGCGTCAAACTTATTTTTGTTTTTTTGTTTTACTGTTGTTGTTTTACTGTATCTAAAGAAAGCCAGTCTTTTACAAGTTCTTCTATTGATTTTGACATTTAAAAAAGGAGAAGAAAAAGCAGGTAAAAAAAAAACTTGAAATTTTATACGGGAATTGAAATGAACGAACCATGCAAAAGGAATCTCACATGATTTTGAAAATACACAGTATATTCACCGTCAAAAATCTACCTGTCGAAATTACTTTTTCTTATTTTGGAATAACGTTCAAGAATAGAAAACAAGCAAAGAAATTACCCTTAGAACATAATCTAAACGTGCTTTCCCATCCTTTTCTTGTCTTTTCTTTTTTATTCATTTATTGCCACTATAAAGTACTGTTAACTTGTGCACATCATTGAACAACACCCAAATAAAATTTCCTTCAAGTACAATATATCATAGATGATAAAATTTGATTGATGCTTGAAAAAGACTATAGTTTGACTCTATGCGTTTAAAGGAAGCTTTTTATATGTTTTTTTTTTTAAGAAAAACAGATGCCAAAGTAAACACAAGTATGTATTGTAAAAGAAAGACTTTTTTGAGTGTACATTTACTGCCTATTTTATTATTGAAGAATATACACATCTTTTCTCAAGATATATTATTGAATTGATCAAAATTATTTGTCAGCGTTGCTTACTCTTAGTTTTATTTTTTTTTTAAAAAAAAAAAAAAAAAAAAAAAAGCATTACAAAAAAGCTTAATAAATCAGTTTTATTCTATACATGCGAACGAAGAAAAAAGAAAGAATTATTGGCGCACTACGCAGCTTAAATATCTCGCCTAGTTCGAGACTATCTAAAGGGAAGAGACGGGAACATGAAGTGATGTTCCAGAACCCAGTTCGTCTGCAGCTAAAAGACTCAAGTTCGGACAAGAAAGGGATATAGTGTTGCTTAATGCTTTGAACCACGAGTTTTATGACATGCTTTCTGGTGATATCATACAATGTATTGAATCTAAAGAAGATTTAGAAGCTCTTAAATTTGCAAGTACATCTACGTTAAGACTTCGCAAAGGAATTGTCATGTATGCTGAAAGAAGAATTATTGGGAGTGCAACCGAGTTAGAAAGGATAAGACACGATATCAGCGTTGAAAAGAGTTCGTTGATCAGAATTCTGATAGTATTGCTCAAAAGATCCAAAGTAATTTAAAAGGAAAAGGGAAAAATCCAGAAGTACAACATACTGAAATCACTAGTAGTGAAGACGACCCAATTCCCTTTACCAATGAAGAAACAGAGTTAAGAACTTTCAGCTGTTCACTAACTCCATTATTCAGATCTGATTTGGCTCCTGATATCCAAAATGAATTTTTAGACAATATCCGCAGTGCAATGATTTCTGTCACCGACTACATTTATGAATATGGTATACAAATTTTTAAATCAGTATTACTCTTCAAAAATGCTACTTTTGCTGCGACTGAAGATGGTACCATTACGCTTGAACAAAAGAATGGTATTTTAACTTCGGATGTATTACCACAAAACTATCAGTGACAATATACAATAACATATTGTCCTCCACCGCTAAATCGTGATCTGTTGTCCTCTAATTTATATGCTCAAAATCTGGGGCAGCTGTTCAACTTTAACTGATTAAAGTTGATTCACTCTATGTACTTTGGCCCTAAAGAAGTACAACATCCAACCCAAGAATCAGCGAAATTAATGCTGATGCATTTCAAAATATTTGCCACCTTTTTCTGAACAAGAAACAAGGTAGCGACCTACCGTCGATGACGTGTAATATTTTTCACAGGGCAAGATGTCACACTTTAATACATAAATAGACTATGAGCTAATCTGTTATTTTACGTCTTTTAATAATCATCAACTTTTTTCAATATCATTCTGGTAAGCAAATCTAAAAAAAAATAGCAAACACTCAACAACTGATTGAAAATAGACAGTTTAAAAATTATTGTATACAGTGTTGCCTAATGATGCATGTTGTTTGGTTCTATTCAAATAAAAAAAAAAGTAGAGCAAGAAATTAATTTTGAAATTGACGCCGATAAGAGTACAAGAAAGGACCAGAAAAATTCTCGAACTACAAAACAAGAGATACAACAATAGTAAAATGATGGTCGATATTGATGAGGGAACTCCGTTCATGGTGAAGTTGCCAAATAGACCACACAAACTAACACCAATATATAAAGGACCATTTGTTGTAGTTAAAAGAACGCAAGGTGTCACATATGTGTTGAAAGATGAAGCAAATGAACTATTTTACAGAGAGTATACGCTATTATAATTAAAGGTAGTATCGATCGATGAAACACCTATCGAAGATGATCTGTACGAGTTCGAAAAAACAAGATTATTGCGGTGATATAGGTGAAAGAGCGAGTATTTGGGAATCGTATGACAGTTTCACAGATACGAGAGGTATAGATGCATATTGACAAGAGAAAAAAAAACTTGGTCAGTCGTAAGCACAGAGGAAATCAGATGAAGAAAATCAACCCAAAAAAAAAGTCAACAACCGAGAAAACAACAAAATAAAGAGATCCAAAAAAAATAGAAGATGACTAATGTTCTAAAATTAATGTTTTTTATAAGGTTTCAAGTTTGTTTCCGGCCCGCAACTGTTCGGATCGGACTTTGTAACAAATGTTTTATTTTTTTGTAAGTAATCGGTTTCAAAAAAGTCGCTTTGGCGGAGTGGTTAACGCGGTGGCCTGCTAAGCCATTGTCCTTTGGACGCGCAGGTTCGAATCCTGCAGGCGACGCATTTTTTGTTAATGTGGCACAGCTATTCGATTTTTTAACTCCGAAAATCAATAATCTATGTGATAGATTATTGACAACAGACAAAAAAAAATAGAAAACCCCAAAAATACTGTTGTAGCGTTCACGCCACTCATATTGTTGTAAGAAGATCGGAAATTGAATTATATATTTTTTGAAAAACACTTGAAAAACTTATAAAAAAAAAAATGACAAAAGAAGAAAAGCACAAAAACAACAAAAAGATATAAAAAGCTCACAATTATTTTAACACATTAAAAAACACTTATTCATTTACTTAACAAACCCTCATATTCTTAACCCAAATAAAACACAAGTTTCCTTTTTTTTATAAAAAAAAACCCGTTTACAACCTTCACTACAAGAATTGACAAGTCCCCTGAAGCCAATACATCTTCATTGTAACCCTTTACTTTTACTTTATTCATTTTTTTTACCTTTATTCAACTCAAGTCTGATCCGCTTAAACAAGATCTGGTGGTCACTCTACAAGAACCTATTTTATCCAACTTTAAACAAGAACTATCTCTACTTCAGGCACAAATACTTTTATCTTTATCAATCACAACTGCTCTTAAATCCATAAACCCGAACAATAACAATATAACAAGTACGATCATTTTGAAGACGAATCAGACTCAGATGCAGAAACAGAAATAACAATCTACGGTCAAACATTTCTCCATGATGCAGATCACTATACAGTTCAACTTTAAATGGATTATCAACACTCAGTCAAGATTTAAAACCTAAAATAAAAACCAAAAGGCATATAAATACCTCCAACAATTCTCAAAAAAAAATTTTTTTCACTTAGGATTTACTTTATCTTTATTTATATTTTTATTTTTATATCTCAAAGATCCAGAAGACCCTTGAAGAACAATTGTTTTATTGAAATCCCCCTTTTTATTTCTATATTACTTTATTTTCATTAAACTCAACTTTAGGGTATACATCGATCGAATATTGGTTAAAATTTTGTATGTATTCAATAAGGAACATCTTCACTACCTTTAGTAACTCTTGAAGAAAGTGTTTCTGCTGCTATCAAAGCAGAAAATGGTCAGGTAAAATATAATGAAACAAAAGATATCTGTTTATTATTTGTAAAGAGAGTGCTTACTTGTAGCTTTTGAGAAGTATTCTTCCTGTCCAAATTATGCGATTGCTTGCTGCCAATGATTGATCACGTACTGGGCGTTTGATATCTTTACAAACCTATACGGTCGTTATTCTACATCAGATCTGGGATTGTCATGAATTGTATGGGGTTGAATTTGAATGTGTTGCAGGATAATCTGATCTCTAGTGTAATCTAGTTTATTCTATGAACAGAGCCTTATGCCATTCATGATGTGCATCAATAGATTAGATTATCTGTTAACCACATGGATGGGGATATGTCAGGATGGTGATATCAAGATTATTGTTCAATAGCTGATCAGGGCATTACCTGTATTCAATCTTATAATATTTATGCCAATCTTTACTCGTTCACAACATTTGTGTATGTCAATTTACCTCTTCTCACTCGGTCCTTCAACACTTTCCAAAACATCTCGACAGGATTGAGTTCAGACGAATAAGGAGAAACATATTGTTGTATATAACCCTTCTCTAAGATGATGGGGTCAACGGCGTTAGGAGAATAGATCGAGGCAATATACATAGGCACAGTTATCACCCATCAATACTCTCTCAAGAAACAAAAGATTCGAGTCTATCCATCGCATTAGTAATCTTAATATCCAGTTCACTGTCATAGAGGCGTCAGATTATCGCCAAGAAAATATCAACATCAGAGATAGTTATACATGGCAAGATTTGAGTCAACAAGTTGTGAATGGACGAAAAGCATAACGTTGACTTTTGCATCACTTAAGAGCATCCGCTGCAGTCCTTTTATTTTCATTTTGAATGGTTTTTTTTTTTACAAAAAAAAAAAAAAAAAAAGAAAAAGAAAAGAAAAGAAACACTATTGTTTGTTGTAGTCCGATAAATAAATTCTAGGAAACTTGCAGTTTATGTGCAATACTGAGTTTTCTTATTATCGCATTAGAAACAACTGTCATGTCTACGCGTATAAATACTAAATATTGTATGAGATTACTGCTAAAGACTTATATAAAATAAGAACATATGAAGCTTCGCTTCATACATTCTTAATCAATGCCTTTTAAAAGAAATGATAACAAAATCTTCACTTAAGCTCACAATCCCAATTTTTATTGACCTTGTTTCAATTCGATTCCTTAACATTTACTCTTCCACAATTTAAAGACATAGTTTGTATTAAATAGATTCTCTCTCTCGTATCGATTTTGAATAAAAGAGATAATCAAGAGACTCATCAACCTCATCAGTCTCTCTTTTTCTACAATACTTCAATAACTATTGTATCAATGCATATTACTTCTTTTTCTTTAATATTGTAGACTCTTAAAGCTATTAACTCCACATTTCCTTTCGAATGTTATATTCGAGATTTATTATAGAGTGTTTTTTTTTTTTATATACTTTTAAATGTAATAATTCTAGTCTCCTTGAGATATCATCAATATACAACAAGTGTTATACTAAAGGGGATTCATTGAAGTATATGCTCTCTCGTAATCACATTCAATGCAAGTAATAAATATCCAGTTAATATCCCTATATACTAATGTACTTTTCTTCTTTTTATGTGTTATCTCATTCTGAACAATTTCATCCTCTTTTTCTTGACCACAATTTATAACAGCTTTTGTTTTTTTCAGCAAGTGTCCAAATAAAGTGTTTTAAAACAACCAATATATCACACTGTGTCAGAAAACTATGCTAATGTATAAATCACTGCTTCTTTTTTAAATACTAAAGCCACTTTTTTTTTCAATTTTTTTTTTTTTTTTTTTTAATAACAAAGCTATTATTGTAACTTTTTGAATTAATCAATATATTCCTATCATTCAAATGCTTATTCCTTCACCAAAAGTAGCAGTTTAACTGTTTCTGTTAACAAAATCTTTTTGAAATGATTACATATCGAATTCTTATTTTTCGAGATTTTACTTTGTTTAAATGATCTCGGTTAACAAAAATGCTTTATGTAACTAATTCTTTCCTCAGGTTTTATTTTTGTAATTGGACCTTTATTAAAATTGTTAAAAAAGTTGTAAAAAAATAGGGGGTTCAAACAATTTCCTTGGTATTTTTTTTTAAAAAGTGTAAAATCCAACGAGATCTTTAACTTGAAGGGGGAGGAGGAGGAACAGGATCAGATGAGGGTGGTGGTGGTGGCGCGGGCTCAGAAGGAGGTGGAGGTGGGGGAGCAGCTTGTTGCCATGGTGCAGATCCACCTGGAGGAGGAGGAGGAGTGGCTTGAGCCGATTCATAATACCCAGGGTAAGCACCATAATTCTCATTACCATAAGCATTATAGTATCCACCAGGCGGTGCAGGTCCATTGTATCCAGTGTAGCCACCTGCGTTTTGCCATGGAGCGGCCTGTGCACCTTCAGTAACACCAGGTGGTGTAGGAGTGTTTTGAGCGCCAGTTGCCCAAGGCGCAGTGGCAGTACCAGGAGGGCGTTGTTGCCATGGAGGAGCAGCAACGGCACCACGTTGCCAAGGAGCAGCAGCCTAAAGAAAAAAAGAAAAAGTCAGATAAAAAAGTGAAAATAAGAGCAATCGTTTACTGTTCTGTTCATTCCTCCTTCGGCTACATTCTCACCAAGTTCAGCCATCAAATTCATGTACTCACTATCCAATTGAGCGTCTCTTTCACTGTTTTGGTGAGCAATTTCGGGGTTATTACGTTGTGTACAATCACGAGAGATATGTCCCATACCACCACAAATGTGACAAGACAATGTTGATGTAATGTTTTGTCTTTCAGGACATTCGTAACGTCTATGTCCAGAAGCACCACAGTTAAGACAAGTCTGTGCTTCGTCGTCACGTAAAGTACCGTTCAATGCAGCCAGTTCACGAAGTTGATTTCTCTTCAATTCATTCTGGCCTTCAGGAACAGATGCAGACTATGCAGGATACGTGTTATTTTTCCGTAAAATTCGAGTTTATCCTTCTTCTCTTACCGTCTCAATCACTCTTTCAATAAGTTTGACAGCCTTCTTCACCTTATCTTCAGTATCTGCAGTGACTAAACAATGCAAATCTTCTTCCTGAGCCGCATTGGAGGCAGCGTCCGTTCTCGATTTACCTTCCTTTACCGAGCCACGACCACGAATACTAATCTTTGCACCAGAGTCGGATTCCATGCCCTTCAAGGTGTTACCTCGAGGACCAATCAATTGGCCAATAAAGTTGATGTCAGGAAATTCTTTGGAAGGAATATATACTTTCTCTTGTAACTTTGTGGGGCGCTTATAATCAATGGGTGGTCGAAAGTTTGGAATCGTCTTTAAAGCAATTTCAATCAGTCTGTGGCGTTCATCTTCAAGCTTCTTTTTGTATCTGGCTTCTCTTGTATTCACACGTTTACCGTTAGCGTCATAAACAGGCTCTGGTGACGGCGATCTAAATAGTAATAAAAAATAAACAATGAATCTGTCATCCTTTTTTTATATTTATTTAAATTCTTTTTTACCTTCGGTTTTCACTAGGCAAGTAATCGCCAGTACGTAATTTTCTATTGATTTCTTCAAGTCTAATTTGCACTACGTTCCCAATGGTTATGTTATTATTATTTTTCTCACAAAAAAAAAAAAAAAAAAACTTACAGAGATATTTTTCAGATTGTTGCTTGTCCAATTTATTTACAGCAGTTGGCAATCCAGGAATGATAATCTTTTGCTCATCTCCCCAACGACTTTTACGTTTTCTTTTTGGAGTCGATTCGCCCGAAGTGGTGGGGCATTGTGAAGGGGAATCTATCAAAAAAATATATATAAAATAATTGAAACGTTTTTCTAATCTTTACCTAAAGATTTTCTTTCATATTCTTCCTTCACTTCTTTATAAATTTTTCTTTCATATTCTTCTTTGACTTCTTTGTAATCATTTCTGTCGAATTCTTCTTTGGCATCCTGAAATTCCTGATTTTCGGGTGCCTCGACAAAGCGCCTCTTACTTCCGAGTGGAGTGACGTTTGTACCTATTTGTTTATTTTTTTGGATTGGATTAAAAATTGACAACACGAAAAAAAAAATATATGTTTATATAGGCATTATACCTGTAGGTTTATACATGGCGTTTAAACTACGAGAAACAAAAATAAAAATAAAATAAAAAAAAATCCCCCACACAAACAAAAAATGAATCTGGACAAAGCTTAGTCACGCAATTGTGACTGTATTTCATGATAAAGAAGAGAGAGAGAGTTAGGAATGGAAAAATCTAGATAAACAGACGTTGCCTATTTTCCGATGTTATCATTGATCTTTGCGCACATTGTTTATAATTTCTGAAAGTTGGTTTCAGATTAGAAAGGTTAGAAGACATAAAAAGAACAACACAAATTCTATAAAGAGTTAGCCGGCCAATGATTGGATCGGAAGGCAACATGTCATGTGATTCCCGTTTTCTTACTTTTCTACTCTGAATCAAGGTTTTTTTTAGGTTGCTTTGACAGAAAGCATAAAAAGGGTCAGGTTTCATTTTTTTTTTTTTTCTTTTCTGTATTCTAATTCCAAAATGGAAAACAATAGACAAAATCAAACAATTCAATTTGATGAACCACAGACGCGTTCCCACGAAAAACTTAAGAACAAGATGTTATCAAGAACTTCTACTGGACGTAGTTCCACTGATTTCGATACAAAATCTGTAAGAAGCGTCATTATGAGCAAAATGAATTTGGTCAAAAGAAGAAGAAGAAAGAATGAAGATCCAGCGGAAAGAGTGGAGGGGCCACCATATCATACAATGGATCTTGATACTGTTACACAGTTGCTCAAATCAGATCTAGAAGATGGTTTGTCTGATGATTGTATAGAAGAAAGACGGACCCAATACAATGAAATGGAAGGTGAAGGTGGTGTGAGCCCAATCAAGTTATTATTAAAGCAATTCATGAATATTATGGTCCTCATTTTACTTATTGCAATGGTAAGCCTATATCTATTGTTCGCATGCTAAATATAATTGATAGATTGTTTCCTTTGTTTTTCATGATTACATCGAAGGAGGCGTCATTTGTGCTATTATGTTGATTAATGCTGGGGTTGGATTTTTGCAGGAATTTAAAGCAGAAAAAACAATGGATTCTCTCAGACAGATGGCTTCTCCGACTACACAAGTCATTCGTAGTGGACATCAAAAGACCCTGCCTACACGCGAACTTATTCCAGGCGATGTTATCATTTTAAAAGCGGGAGATGTTGTTGGTGCTGACTGTCGAGTGATAGAGTAGGTTTATTGGCTGATATCTCTAGAATGTACTAAACTCCCGTTCTTTTTTTTTTTTTTTTTTTTTTTTTTTTTTTTTCTTTTTAGATCATTCAATATGGATGTGGACGAAGCTCTTTTGACGGGAGAAAGTGTTCCTGTGAATAAAGTGTAA
>JNDS01003685.1:0-11249 GCA_000697035.1 Rhizopus stolonifer B9770
TAGGTTTATTGGCTGATATCTCTAGAATGTACTAAACCCCCTTTTTTTTTTTTTTTTTTTTTTTTTTTTTTTTAGATCATTCAATATGGATGTGGACGAAGCTCTTTTGACGGGAGAAAGTGTTCCTGTGAATAAAGTGTAAGCTGACTAATCGGGAAATCGCACAATTCTAATCGGAACTGCATAATAGATCAGACGTGATTCAAGGAGAAGATGTACCTTTGGGTGACCGTGTGAACATGGGCTATTCGAGCACCGTCCTGACTAAAGGACGCGGTAAAGCAATCGTGACAAACACGGGTATGCAAACCGAAATTGGAAAAATCGCTAAACGTTTACTCGAAAACGGTGACAATACAAAGACTCCATTGCAGAAATCTCTAGACCGAATGGCCCTCACGTTACTGGTCGTTGCCATTCTCTGTGTGATTATCGTATTTGCTGCTGCCAAATTTGATATTGGTGATGAAGTGATTCTTTATGCTATTTCCACTTCCATTGCTGCCATCCCTGAAGGTCTGGTAGCCGTCGTTACCTTGACTCAGGCCTTTGGTGTCAATAGTATGGCCAAAAGCAAAGCTTTGGTGCGTCGTTTGGCTGCTTTAGAATTTTTAGGGTCGGTTACCAATGTATGTTCGGACAAGACAGGCACATTGACACAGTCCAAAATGGTTTTGACGAGACTCTGGAGACCTGATACTGGCTTTTATACGGTTAGCGGGTTAGGATTTGATATTGAAGGACAAATAAAATCCGAATCAGATGAAACAGTTGTAACAAAAGAGAATATGAATCATGGATTCCAAACAATGGTTGATGTATCCGCTCTTTGTAACATGAGTGAGGTGCGCAAGGACAAACAAACAAATGAGTGGACTGGTCTTGGTGACCCTACAGAGGTAAAAAAAAAAAAAAAAACAAGAGAAGCTTAACTGATCCCCCCCCCCTTTTTTTTTAAAAAAAAAGATCGCACTTCAAGTATTTGCACACAAGCTTCAAAATGGAAAGCCAAGTCTTATCAAGAAGAACAGCACTGAACCCAAATGGAGTGTTATTTCCGAATACCCCTTTGACTCTACTATCAAGCGTATGAGCGTCATTTGCCGTACACCCGAGGGTAAATACGCTGCTTTCTTAAAGGGCGCCACTGAACGTATTCTGGACTGCTGTGTTGGTATGCAGATGTCAGACAAAGATGAGATCAAGAGCATGACTAGCCAAGAACTTCAAGATCTTGTTCTGCCCAAGGTAGACGCCCTAGCCGAAGGTGGTCTCCGGGTCCTTGCATTAGCTATGCGTCGTATCAAGCATGAACAAGAAGTGACAGCTGAAACATTTTCACGAGAATGGATAGAACAAGAGATGATCTTCTTGGGTCTCGTCGGTATTTATGATCCTCCTCGAAAGGAATCCAAGGATGCAGTGGACGAATGCCACAAGGCAGGTATTACGGTTCATATGCTTACAGGAGACCATATTGCTACAGCCACAGCCATTGCTCGTGAAGTCAACATTTTGCCAGCTACCTACGGACTCGACGAGAATAACGATCTCTATCAGCAAGCCAAAGAGAAATCTCGACCTCATCTTGGTGATGGCAAAACTGACCTGGTGATGAGTGCTCAAAAATTTGACAAGATGACTGAAGAACAAATCGACGCACTCGAAGATCTTCCCCTGGTTATTGCCCGCTGTAGCCCAGACACCAAGGTAAAGATGATCGAAGCTCTCCATCGTCGTAAGCGAATTGCAGGTATGACGGGTGACGGTGTTAACGATAGTCCGTCGTTAAAGGAAGCAGATATTGGTATATCTATGGGAGAAAGTGGTTCTGACGTGGCTAAACAAGCGTCAGATATTGTCTTGGTGGATGACAACTTTGCAACGATCGTCAAGGCGATTGAAGAAGGTCGCCGAGTATTTGGTAACATTTCTCGGTTTGTTGTACATATGGTGTCTGGTAATGTAGCCGAAATTACCCCCTTGCTTTTAGGTCTTGCCTTTATTGACCAAACGGGAGATTCTGTGTTCCCGATGACACCGATTCAGATTCTGTTTAACAATATCATCACCAGTTCTCCTCCTGCTATGAGTCTGGGTCTTGAACCCATCCACAAGGATCAAATGCTTCAACCTCCTCGCTCACGAAAGGACGGCTTATTTTCCTACCCAAATCTGATTGATATCATATTCTATGGTGTCTCTATTGGTGTCATCTGCTTGCTTAACTTTATTGTCGTACTCTATGGTTGGGGCACAGGTAATCTCGGAACAAACTGTAACCATCATTACAATGAATCGTGTGAAGAAGTCTTTCGTGCTCGCGGGGCTCTCTTTGCCACCTTAACTGTCATTCTTTTACTGCACGGATTTACCTGCCGCGATCTTCGCAATCCGACTTGGACTTGGTCTGCCCTGACTGGCCCACAAAACAAGTATCTCTACTACAGTACCGCGCTTGGTCTCATTTTGTGTGTGCTCGTCTTGTACGTCCCTGTTTTGAACACAGAGGTGTTTAAACATAGACCCATTACCTGGGAGTGGGGTATGACAGTCGCTTCTGTACTCGTTTATATTGCCACTGTCGAACTTTACAAATTGATCAAGAGAAGATTCTTTTAAATTACATATTTTTATTTTGTTAAAAATCTTCATAATCATCATCTAATAAACAAGTCAATATTTATCCATTTTTTTTTTATCTTAATAATCCTATTACCTTCAATACCATTAATGGCATGTAAAAAGAACAATATGATATTCGATGTACATTGCATAGTGAAACCACGATACAATCCTTTCAAGCTCCAGTCTGATTGCTTCTTTTTGTTTGGCTTATTGTGTTTCACTACCTTTCCTCCTTCTTCTCTTGCCATACAATATACTGCGTTAATCACACTGGTGTATGGCATAGGTCTTAGTGCCACAACAGGCTCAAATCGCTTATTGCTAGGTGTACGTGATCTGATCTGACATTGCATACGCTTACGGATGGTGTCGAGGGGTAAAGTAATCAAGACCTCGAGTGTATTTAATCCCAATTCGGCCAGACTGTATAAAAAGGGTGACTCACTTGCTGAAATGCAGAGCACACGATCAATGATCAAGGGTGTAATGTTTTGTAATAATGGTGTGATGGCGTGGAACAAGACGGTAGGAACAAAGTTATGAGAGAAATAGAGGCCTCGGATACCATCTTCTTCTTTCAAAATCGTAGCAAGTGCATGGAAAGGTCCCTTGTATTTACGTTGTAGTGGTGAAGCAGATTGTACAATCAATCTATCCTTTTCATTCAGCACCATTTATACAGTTTCCACCACCGCTTTTGGTTTTTTTTTTACCTTGTTCTGATAAGTTCCAATGGACTTAGTATAAACCCAACAATCAGATTACTTGCGACAAGTGTAGCCAAATTGGGGCCTACATGATCCAAATGTACTAAAGGTATCGTATCATCGTAAAGATCAAACATATCATTCAATGTGCCTTCTAATGTTGGCTGTAAAAATAAGTGCGAAATTTCGTAAAGCCAGTTGGTGTATTGTCCTTTAAATAGAGAACGCCAGCCTTCTTGAGGATGATTCAAGAGTCTGCCGATACCCTGCCAGACACCACCATCAATAGGTTTAATCTGATGAGGAGGTCTTGTGCTGTCGTCATATACACTGGCTTGTACAATATATCCATCCGCATCCACAGGTACTTTTTTCTTAAATAAAGGATCATCTATATCAAGTGAAATGCCGGTATTGAGCGCATCATCCTCTCCAGTCGGTCCATGTCTATCCTCATGTTCTTCTTCATCTGAATAGTCTTCAACCTATCGTACGCTTTTATTGGGCTGTCACTTTTCTTCTTATTTACCTCTTCTTCACTATCCGATTCGCTTTCTTTGACAGTTGTCTTCTTTCCATAAGAACTAACAAGCTCTTGACGTGGTAGATATTGTACTTGTAATAATGTCTTTGATACTTCAAAGGGACTACTGGCAGCTGTTGTAAGGTATTTTAATACAGTGAAATTAACAAGCTCTCTGGCTGCCACACGCGAATCCATCACTTCTTCATGTTGAGTAGAATAGTACGAGGCCCCTTGTTGATCGGGAACAATAGTCGTGTAGTTTCCTGAAAGTCCAGGTGTATAATAAGGTTTCGTGCCGAGAGAAGAGGGAAATGGCGTAAACGGTTGGTTTTGATTAGTTTGCATTCTGTTCCACTTGTTGCTGGAAAAGTTTTACTCTTTTTTTTTTTTTTTTTTTTTTCTCTCTCTCTCTTCTGTGATTGAATTTCCGATGAAAAAGATGACGCAATTTTGAACAATAGAAATCAAAAACATGTAAAACATAAAGTACGTCTCCTCTTGATTAATATTGATTGATGGATGAGATTGATGATGTACAGAGCTTGTAGTTTCGACCGACGTACGATGATTAGATATTTTTGAGAGTACAATCTATTGTCAAATGGAATAATACCTGGAGGTTGAAATGTGGTACTTGAAATACGGTGCTGTAAAACGCGGAGGCTCGACAGGACGTGGTGCCCCTGTACGCAATCTGTTGTAGTAATATTAGGCCCTCCCTCATATTCTCATATGTTTTTTATATGTAATATCCTTACTACCGGAAGACGAATACCTCTAGAATATCAAAAGAAACTAACAGAAAAGCATCCATTGATAAATATTTTATTTTAATAGACTCAAGCTACAGTGCATCCACTTCCAAAAATGTTCCGTTTGGCGCTGCGTTGACTGTATTTGATAGGTTTGTCTAAATTAGATTATGTTAACGCAGATAAACAAAATGATTAAAAAAAGTATGTGCTCAAATCAATGGAAAAGCTGGTGCACGATAATGTATTTAAGAGGCTGATCATATATTGATATGTATCGATACATTTAATATTACAGTTTCTCAGTAAGGACTCTATCCAAAATGACTATAGTTAGAAAACAAAGACCGAAGATGATATGATAGTAAAAATAATTCTCCTTGTAGCAGTTTTAGAAGCATTTGTTCAAGTGTTTAGGAACTAATAAATTTCATTATGTAATCAAGAATGAAAAAGCCAACAAAACCCGAGATTACTTCAATAAAGAATATCGCCTTTGTTAAGCCATATGGTGTAGAACACAAGAGAACAATCTCTAATATACTAGTACCTTAGAAAAATACATATAATTATGATCCCAAAAGGCAATGTTTAGTAAGGTTTCCTTTAGCGAAAAGATGTCGTTTAAGAGTATCATAATTCCGTCTCACTTCAAAATTTTTTATTCTCTAATGCTATCATCAGCCAAAAATCTTTCCAACTTTTTTATTAAGAAGTTTTGTTATAGCAAAACGTGTCTAAAGACAAAACAAAATTTGCGTAGACATGTAGTCTATGTTTTTGTATTGTCAAACGATTATGGCGTGTCATTTTTTTTTGTTTCGTGAAAGCTTCACCATATTAAAATAACAATTGCAAATCCAAAAAAGGTATATTTTTACGGAACTCGCATCAAACTGTTCAAAAGAAGGTGCCTTTCATTAAAGAACTTTTATTACTAATCCGTCGTTTTAAAACAACAAAAATTCATTATGAATTATGCTTTGTCAATAACGTTGAATACTTACAAAAAAAAAAAAAAAAAAAAAAAAACACCAATATATGTTACACACAATTAAAGCCAGGTTTGGGCTGCAAGAAAAAAAGAAAAAAAAACTCTTTAAGGCATAATGAGTTTTTTTTTTTTTTCTTTGAGGGTTTCAATTCATATTTTGTCTTCAACAGATAAGGCTCAAAAGATTGTACTCATTTTAGATTGCAATTTATTTTGACATTATTTGTTTTACGTCGGAAGGAGTTTTTTTTTAATTTTATTTTTGCTGCTGAAAACAGCTCAGGGACGGGAAAATAAGCATGATAGAGGGCTTATTTCCAAGCCCTATTTTACCAGCACATGGTACACTGAAAAAGGAGTTTTTTTTGTAGTAACTATATCACAGCTCAGGTTGGTCTGGTTGAAGAAAAGCTCGTAGTGTAACCAGGAGTTCTTTTTTAAAAATTGATCAATACAAGTACGAGTATGTGTACAATTGCTAAAGTGATACATGGTCTTGTTTGTTTAGCCCAAATGAAATTATCATGGACAAATCAGATGGTTCCCTTGCAGTGCAATTTCATTCATTGAATCTATCAAAATGAAAATAAAAAGTTACACAAAATGTCAGTAGATAATGAATAAAGGGGGAGGATAAAACGAACAAGAGGAGGAGATTTTTATTCATTGTATTCTACTCGTAAATATTTTGTTCAAAAGGGAAAAGAGGAAGGAGCCCTAAATCTAATTAAGGATTTTCCTTGTCTTACTTCTAGCTTTTTTCCGCACAAATTTGTTGTGTGTAACAAAAAGCTGTTAAATACCCTCTCTTTTGATTTTCTCAATCTTTCTTTTTCATTTTCTTTTCAATTATGAAATCTTTATCTATTATCGCAAGCATTGGATTGGCGTTGATTGGTTCTACCATGGCTCAAGAGGGAGCTACTGTTCCTGTTAGCTCTGGATCTTCTTCTAGTAGTTATTCTTGTGATCCTAATACTTGTAAAATTGCAAACAATTGTTATTGTGCCTCTCAATCTCCACCTGGTGGACTCTCTGCCGCTGATACACCTCAAGTAAGAAGAAGAAAAAGCAAATTTTTTGTTAACATTGTGTTAGTTTGTAACAGTTACTTATGATGACTCTGTTCAATCCGGTTTATATGAAACTGCTTTGTCTATGGTTAATGTCACGTAAGATTTTTAGAACAAATTTATATAGAGCATGGATTGATTGTTTTCTATCGCCATAGCAACCCCAATGGTTGTCCTGGTCACGGTACCTGGTAAAATAATAAAAAAATAATTCTATTTTTGGCAATATAACTAAAATAACACTTTAGGTTTGTCTCCATGGAGTACACTGATTTTTCATTGGTACAACAATGGTATGCGGCTGGTAACGAAATTGCGGAGTAAGTGTTTTGTCTTCAAGTTTATTTTTATACTTTTTTCTCACCTTCACAAAGCCATACGTTCTCTCATGTAGGAACACCTTCTTCTCAAGAAATCTCTTCCACAAAGTCCATGTTAAATGCTTATGGTGGTATTCCTAACCCAAAGATTCAAGGTTTCCGTGCTCCCTTCTTAAATTACACCAAGGACACTTTGAATATCTTGGGTGAACAAGGTTTCTTGTACGATTCAAGTTCAAGTGCTGTCACTGACGATGCTTACTGGCCTTATACATTGGACAATGGTATGGCTAATGATTGTTGGACTGGTATTTGTGCTTCTGGTCAAGTCAAGTTACCAGGACTTTGGGAAATTCCCATGTACTCTGTTATAGATAATGCTAGTATTCCTCAATTGATGGATGTCTATCTCTCTGGTACTCCTTCTGATGTTACCGCTTGTAAGTGATCAAATCATAAAATTTTGAGAGTGAGGTTTTCGCTCATAGTTCTTTTTTTTCTTATTCTTAGGGAGTAACGCTGCTTTTGACAAACATTATAATGGCAACCGTCAACCTTTCGGTATCTATGTTCACCCAAGTAAAGTATAATACAATATGTGTCTTAGGCCTCTATCTAATATTTTTTGTTTAGCTCATTTGACCAAATATCCCGGACTTGCAGATCCCAAAGATATGTATGATGGTGTTATTAACTTTATTCAATCTCTTTCTGCTAAAAAGGATGTATGGTTTGTCACCAACCAACAATTGTTGCAATGGATGAAGAACCCCGTCAAGGCCTCAGAACTCGGTTCTCAAGACTACATGCAATGTAAGCAGCCTGTCATTAGCAAAGAAATCTGTAACGGTTTGGATGATGATCATAATGGTGTGATTGATGACAATTTGATCAACAGCTGTAACTTTGGCACTACAAGTACCAAGACTTGTTACAACTGTCCCAGTTCTGCACCCACTTTACAAAATCCTCTTCCCGGCTCTAGTGTTCAAAATGGAACTACAGGATATCGCTACCCTATTCCCGATACTTGCGAGTAAGTGAAAAAAAAAAAAAACTGTTTTTAGTGTGTTTCTAAACCATTTTTTTCAGCACCACTTGGTGGGATCCTATCGGTAACACTTGTCTCTGTACCACTGCTGATTGTCAAGTCAAGAGTATTGCCACAACTAAAACACCCAGCACAACATCAAGCAACGCTAGTAGTTCAAGCAGCACTACCGGTTCAAGTGGTTCAAGTGGTTCAATCAGTTCAAACAGCTCAAGCGTCAAGAGTGATTCAACTACCTTATCCACCTCTCTTATTCCTGCTGTGTTTATGACTGGCTTACTCACTGCTCTTTGTCAATTATTTTAATTTTTAATACTAAAAAAAAACAATCTGTAATAAATATGAATATTATATCATCCTAATTTTACTATGCTCTAAAATAATAACTTCTCGTTCTAGTATGAATTTCGAGCTAAAAAAAAAATCCAACCTACAAAGTAGACCTGTTGGTTGTTTCATACGAGAAAAGTTGTAATAAGAACAATAGTTCAAAGAAATTTACACTGAAAAAAAAAAAAAAAAACCACAAAAGATACTTGTATTTTTTCTAAATTACAGAGTGTTTTTTTTTAATGATCTGCAAAATCAGTTTAACAGTGGACAAAATAAGCTACTGATGCTTTCATTATATCACCGACAGTATTTCAAAGTGATCGACTTTTTTTTTATGGAGAAAATAAGAGTATCTAATCAGTAATGCAAGCACTATTGAATCGTTGATGTATTTCTAATGGGAGTAAGATTATACTCACTATCATTATAGCAAATTTTAATGAAAGTACAATGCAAGCAATTCCATAAGGTGGGTTTTAAACTCCATTAGCACTTGGCGTAGACAAATGCAGTAAGTGATTTTTTTTGTCGTAACGTCATCATGATCTACGCATACACCATCAACTCTTTTGCATTAATTTCACATCATTGACGTAGATTCTAAATCATTCATTCAAAATAATAAAAAAAAAGTATAAAAGGAAGAGAAATAGATGATTCAGTAAAAGTTATTATTCCAAATAAATAAATTAACAATGTCTGCTTACAACAACGATATCCACCCCCACAGAGATGACCGTCTTGGTTCTGGTCAATTGAACGAAAACCATGGTATTGCTGCTACTGGTCTTAATGATCCTTTTACGCCCCATCATGCCAACCGTACCTCTCAAAGCCATGATCTCTCTGGTCCCAACGAACATAATATTCCTGGCTCTACTCAACACAATGTTCCTGGTAACAATGAATACAGCACACATGGGCGTCAAGAACATAACTTTTCTGGTCCAATTATTGGAGATGAAAGAAAAGTTGATCAAGACTCCCATGGGCTCCATGAGGGGTATCAAAGCCAGAACAGAACGTTCGATCAAAACTCCAATGCCCCTGGTATGTACAACCCTTCTACCAATAACCGTACCGCTGCTACTGGTATCCCTCCTGTCAATACTACGCATGCCGCCGAACAAAACTCGGGTGTAGATGATCTTTCCTCTCGTGCTCACGAAGGTGTCAATCGATCCCATTCTGGTTCTGCCTCACATGGTGACCATGGGGCATCTCATCATCAACAATACCAAAACAGATCTTTTGAAGATAAAGCACCCTCTGGTACAGGCGTCGAACAGCAAATGGCTCATCACTCTGAACATCCTACTACAGTTGATGAGGTTAGCCACAAACCTTCTGCTGGTGAAAAACTCAAGGGTAACTTTGAAAAGATGACGGGTAAAGTTACTGGAAATCAAACCAAGGTAGTAAAGGGCGATAATCTTGCTCATGGTCGCTCTGCTTAAAATTGTATAATAATTAATAATAAAAAATTTGATGTGTAAATTGTATATTGTTTCTTCTAAGCCTTTATTATACATACGTTTCAAATGTTAGAGAGAAGCAGGAAAATTATCACTATAACCTTCTTCTTCCTCTAGATGAGAATGATCAAGTTCTTCCTCTCTATCTTCAGAAGATGAGGATTGACTATATTCTTCTCTATCTCGAGGAGACAAGGATTGGCTATGTTCTTCTTGTATAGAAAACACGTTATCGAGTTCTGAAATTTCAGCTAATTCAGAACATGCTGAAAATGATCCTAAAGATGGTTGTGACAAGAGTATGACGGTGCCAGAATCTGAAAAAGAATTACTTTCGGAACGAACTATCAAATTAGTTGATTAGAATCGTGTATTTCTATAAAAAAAAAATGTACTTTTACTGATGGGGTCTGTGTTATAAGGGGTATCTCCCAAGTTGGTATGTCTTTTTTGTATATAGTAATCGCCTTGGATTAATTCTTTTCTAGCTTGAATGAGACAATAATCACTTTTGCCTCGAAAGAGACGATCTTCAGTAGCTTGATCAAAAGATTCAGAGGCATTGGATTCTGAAAAAATAGAATCGTGCAAGGTGGATTCATTGTGTTCTTGTCTGATTTCAATTAATTCTGATGTTTCTTCTTGAAATATTTCTGGACTTGTTCCTTCTGGACTTGTTTCTGAAATTATTTCTTGGATAATTTCTCTTTTTTCAATGACTTCTACCGTTTCTTCTGTTACAGGTAGAGCCATTTTAAATGGTTAGAAAAAAAAAAAAAAGATGCAGAAAAAAAAGGGGAAAAATACTGCGACCACCTTTTTCTTTTCTGGGCATAAAGATATTAACCAATAAAAGATTAGGAAAGTTGATCGAGTGTGGCTTAAATTAGGGGCCGAAAAAATAAATGCATTTGAGAAGAGAGCCATTGGGTGCTCTCAAGATGATTGCGTAAATTTTTATGTTCCCATATAAGGAGCGATACACCAAACGGAAAAATTATTCGCGCATTTTTTTAAAAAAATTTAGCGCCCTTCTAAAAAATAAAACCACACAGCCAAAAAAAAAAAATTTACGCATTTGTAAAAAAAAAAAAAAACGTACATGATTGAAAAAAATTAGCGCATTATTCTTTCTCTTCTTATATATTTTTTTTTTAAGAAAATGGACATTATTTTTGAAGATGGCTTAGGAAATCAACATGACGTTGAAGGAAACGAAGTGATAGAGTTTCAAATGGAGGTTGACAATGAGATGTATCCAGTAGAAAGCGTAACAGATTATGACAGCTATACATATATGAAGCCTCCCGAAAAGGAGATAATAAAAAAGAAGACTGAAACAACAAGCGACAGAAAAAAAAAGCATGAGGGAACCAAAGCATACAAGCAT
>JNDS01003688.1:0-28006 GCA_000697035.1 Rhizopus stolonifer B9770
TACAGCAATTAATTTTATATTATTCTTTTAATGAATTGTTTAATTTTATTTATTTATTTTGAATAAAGTGTTAAAAAAAAAAAAAAGAAAAGAAAAAAAAAACGGGAAAGAAAGCGCGTAACCCCTCCAATTTATCTTGAGGAGAAATTAAGTGCTTTTTTAAATCAACCTTCAAATTAAAAGATTATGAAAAAGTCTTATTCTAAAGAAATGATTTTTTTTTAACTGTCGTCAATGCTTTGTATCTCAAACACCTTGTGCCTTTAGTGCACAATGGAAGAGTACTTTTTGTAGATCATATTTACTGCCGGAGTGTTAATTGGTTTCTATGCAAAAAGAAAGTAAAGTCCGTTAAAGATTCTTTTCTCTAAAAGAGTAAAAAAAGAAAAGAAAAAAAAAAAAAAGAGAGAGATGGAAGATCTTGTTTTTTTTTATTATTATTATTCAAAAATGTCAATAATTTTACAAATTGGATGCTTTTTTCTTTACTTTTAAAGTGAATTGCTGACTAACCAAGTATGCAAAAGAAGGTAACTGTAAAGATTTATGATAGGTCAATTAGAATACGTTTGTAACGTAATGATTTCATAAAAAGTACACTAAACGGACATCTCGTAGAAAATTAGAAGGAATGTATAACGTCAATTGTAATTGCTGTTTGTGTGCATGCCCTGGTCAAATGATAGTCTGTGGAAGAGATGTAAGGAGCTACTTGTTTTTAAAATTCAGACATCAAGCAAACGATTTCTTTTCTTTTTTTTTTTTTTTTTACCCCTCCAACTTGAGAAAACGAAATTCAAAACATAAAAAAAAGGAGAGAAAGAAAACAAAGAATCCCTTATTCCTTCAGAGCTCAACTATTTCAAAATATATATATATAAAAAAAAGAGTGAGTAGTGCTTGTTATACCTCAAAAAAAAACTCTATTTTTAACTTGTATTGCTAGAGACCCTTTTTTTTTAAAATTATTTTGTTTGTAAAAAAAAAAAAAAAAAAAAAAAATAATGTCAGATTCCCAACTATTTACCGAGTTCGAGCCGAATTCAGCATCTCAGGAACTTTGGAATAAAACACCCACGTTTGCCGAAAGAAAACAATCAGATCAGGCTACAGAAAATACCCACAGAAGAGAAAGAAAAAACAAATGTTTAGATGAGGCAACCTTGGAAGATCTAGAAGATTTAATAGCTGCATCAGCGAAACGATTGGCTAGTTATCGACTTCGAAATCAAACAATTTCAACCAAAAGAAATGAAGAAATTGAAAGATGGAAAGAACTTTTGGACAAAGAGGATGGTCAATCGAAAAGATCTTTAACAATCGAAGACAAGAAAATTCAACCAAAGAAGGTCCTTCTCGAAAGGACCCCAATAGCCTCCAGTAAAAATTTACTGAAGCCTGCCTCTATTACCACCACACGATCTGCACGCTCCACAGCTTCGCCTAAAATTGAATCCCCCCGTATCAGCTCTAGTACACGTGCAACAACTCATACAGCCCATTTAAGAAAAGCAACTCGCGGCTCGCCTCAGCCGTCGAAAAAGAACCCAAAAGAAGAGGATGTGGTCGATTATCAAAGCATAGAAGACTATTTAAGCAAATTCAAAAATAACACCAGTAACACCCAAACTGTAAAACCACGTAAACCCAAATTGAGTATTACCAATAATGCTTCGACCAAAACATCAAGTAGAAAAGTAAAAGAGCCAAAAACAGGCACTGAAGCGCCAGTGACTAAACGAAAAAGGGGAAAGGTAATGTAAGGAGAGAGTGAGAGAGTGAGAGATGTGTTGTATAAAATCTATTGTTACCTGAGTTTGTGCTTATCTTCCTCTCTCTCTTTTTTTTTTCTGTAAATATATATACATATATATATATATATATATATTCTGTTAGACTCTACCTGGAAGTCTTGCTACTCCACCTGCTGTCTTACCTTTATCTTTGCCGCCTATGAAAGTAGAACCGTTGAGCATACCCTCGACGACGAAAACAACTCGTGGTCTAGCAAAAACACCTACCAGAATACCTTTACCTGGTGTCTCTGCCAGGTCAACAGCCAGACTAAAAAATGGAGAAATTACCGAGTCTATAAAGTTAAAGAGCAGTAAATCCAAACCTACACCACAGCCAAAACCACAACCACAACAAATACCAAAACAGCCACTTCGAAAGCCAAAATCAAATACTTCTTCTACCCCCAGGCTCCAGTCTAGCAAATCTAATAAGAGTACTGATGAAAATCTGTTGCGTAAAAACAATGCTTCAAATCATTCCACTCCACAGCCATCGATTCTAGGAAAATCATCAGCTTCTGCTACTACTATGACTACTGCCAGTTCAAGATTGGCCAACACGGTGTCTTCTAAAAGCAGTAAGTCTAATAAATAAAGAAGGCCAAAAGAAATATGTTTGTGTTAACTTTTCATCTATCAACTATTATAGCTAGTACATCAAGGAAGAGAGTATCCACCTTACAAAGTCGCTTACAAGGCTTGGCAGAGGAAAGTAAATCCTGGATAACACAAATGGAGCAAGAAAAAATAGGTGGAAAGTCAGAAATTGTGTTGAGAGGAAAAGGCCCTTTGGTAGCTATAGAAGATAGCCTAAAAAGGACTGCTCCTAAAGTGTTGATGCGTGTAGCCATGACACCAGAAGGTAAAGCATATCTTTATTTAATCACAAAAAAAAAAAAAAAAAAAAAAAAAAAAAAAAAAACTGACATGATTAAAGCGGCCCAAAAACTATATCAATTCAACTTGACTATATATGAAAAAACAGAGATGTTCAATTATGAGCACATTTATTTTGTTGGACATCACGCTCAAAAGAGACCAGCAAGCCCGAGCATTACAGAATGTAACTTTGGTTATGATGATGAACGAGGAGACTACCTGATTCAATTAAGAGATCACTTGGATTACCGTTACGAAGTACTAGAAGTGATGGGAAAAGGTTCATTTGGTCAAGTATTGAAGTGTTTTGATCATCGATCAGGACAAACAGTGGCAGTCAAGATCATTAGAAACAAAAAGAGGTTCCATGCACAAGCGCTTACGGAAATCAAAATACTTGAGGATCTCATCACTTGGGATCCAGATGATAAGTACAATAACGTCAGAATGCTGGGTCATTTCACGTTTCGTAATCATTTGTGTATTACCTTTGAATGCTTGAGTATCAATCTCTATGAGTTTATCAAAATCAATGGGTATCAAGGATTCAGTATGGGCCTCATCAAAAGGTATTTAAAATTATATAAACTACTGTTCTTTTTTTTTTTTTTTACTCATGTTTTTTTTTTTTTTAATAGATTTGCTACACAACTATTGAATTCTCTTGTGCTTTTACAAAAACAAAAATTAATCCACTGTGATTTAAAGCCGGAGGTAAGAAACAGCTATGTGTGTTCTTTTATACTTAACTACTCTTCCCTCCTTCCCCTTTTTTAGAACATTTTGTTAAAACATCCCAATAAAAGTTCGATAAAAGTGATTGACTTTGGAAGCTCTTGTCTTGAAAGTGAAAAAGGTATTTTTTTTTAAAAAAAAAAGAGAGGGGTTCATAAATCTGGATGCTCATACTTTTTTAGTCTACACTTATATTCAGAGTAGATTTTATCGATCCCCTGAAGTGATTATGGGTATAAATTACAATACAGCTATTGATATGTGGAGTACAGGATGTATATTAGCAGAACTACATACTGGATACCCTTTGTTCCCTGGAGAAAATGAACAACAGCAATTGGCATGTATTATGGAAACACTCAACGTACCCGACCCTTATCTTATTGAAAAAAGTAGCAGACGAAAACTATTTTTCGGTAAGCACACAACATCATTTCAATATTGTCATTAAGTCTCTCTTTTTTTTTTTTTGTGTGTGTGTGTTTGTCTAGATTCTTTAGGTAATCCACGTATCGTTCCTAATTCTAAAGGCAGAAAACGAAAGCCGGGCACAAAGACTTTGGAGCACGCTTTGAATTCCTCTGATCAACATTTTATAGACTTTGTTAAACAGTGTCTAGTGTGGGATCCAGAGAAACGTATGAAGCCAGATGAAGCTTTGAAACATTCATGGATTTTGAAGACTTATGCAAAGAAAAACTAAAAGAAAGAAAAAAAGCCTTGTACATAATCCCTCCTCCTCCTCTTTATCTACCATCTTTTTATAAAAAAAAAAAAAAATAAAAAAAATCAATTCTAGTTTGCTTCTTTTTTTTTTTTTCTTGTCAACTAACTTTGTTTGTACTTGAGCTCAATATCTTGAAAAAGTTAAGTTCATAAAGTTTTTTTTTGCTTAGTACTCAGGACAGACGCTTATAATAAGTCAAATACTACAATCCTTTACTCCATAGTGATTTGTGAATTCTTATCAGATTCTTCTTTTTATCGCGTTAGATTGTATGGTTAAATTAAGTTTATTCAAATAAAATGACCATTGACATCTCTAGCTGATTTAAAAGTGTGGGTGACAAATGTAATTGTACCATTATCCCATGCAGTAGCTAATATAGCCCCGTATTTATAAAAAGATGAAAAGGAAGTATGTAAAGGTTTTGTATCATCTTGGAAGGGGACCACTTTGAGAGATCCATTTGTTTCGTATTCTACTTTGGCTCCACGTATATATCCACTATCGTTCAGGTTAGATAACATAAAGAAAATATGAAGCTTACATTGGATTAAATACGTTTCTTTCGCGCAAATTCAAAGGTGAAATTTGAACATTGTAAAGACCAATGAATGGTGAATTTTCGAAAATAACCACTATTCTTTGTCCATGTCGATTATCAATGCTTATGTCTCGAACAGCATGACGGTCACTAATACCAGGTACGTTGATGGTTTTCATTTTAACGTCCCATATTTCTACACACTTTTTTTTTAGTTTTACAAGTTTTACAAGTTTTTCTTTTTTTTTTTTGAGGGGGGTGGTTTACCTTTTTTGAGTGAAGGTTCAAAAAGACATAACGCATGGATATCATTTTTTCCTTTCATCGAGTACAAAAGTGTCATATTGTCAGGTAGCCAGCATGCGGCTTGAACCCACAAACCAGGTGGATTTTTAAGTTGCTTGGATGACCAGTCACTAGTATCCCACACGCGAGACTTACCAGCCGCTCCTCCAACATACAACCATTTACCATCAAGACTCCAACGTAGCAAAGTGTTACCTTTACCATGACGTTTGAGCGAAATGGTTCTGTCGAGTACAATATCGTGTATAGCAAGTGTGCTAGAGGCAGAAGAAGCCACGGCAAGTAACTGACTGCCGGGCGATGGATCCCAAGCCAAGGAAGTGACGCATTCCTTATATTCAAAAAATTTAAATGAAGCAGAAGGGTGGCGGCGAATGCTGTCGCTGTCGTGGGTATAACTGTCCACTGTCCACACACAAACACCCGAGTGACATCCAACAGCCAATGTGCCTGTTGCCTTTGTCTTCCATTGAATGCAACGAATGTCCTTCATCTTTTTGTGCGAAAGTACTTGACAATTCCATTTTGTGTCTTTCTTTGTGTACAAGTAAACATCGTCTGTGTTGGTCGCAATAGCTAAAACTTCTTTATGAGGATGCCATGCAATGCTCTTGAACAGGCCAGTGTTGTGAATTTCAAGATCTCTTGGAAGTCCTGCTGTTGATGTCGGTTGTGGTTTGTTGAAATAATCATAAATATGTTTAGCTGTTTCAAAAGTCTGACTATCAATGTTCTTTAATATTCAACATTATTCGTGCAAGTTTTGCTTATATATAGATATTTACTATGTCTGAAGAGTATTCAATCTATAAATTACATTAGTTTTTGTCATTCACATTCTTTATCTCTTTTTTTTTTTTTTTTTTTTTTACCCTTCTTGCCATTTGGAATAAGCATACTTTACTAATTTTTCGTATGCATATTCTTCCAAAAAGTCTATTACGCTCACATAATGGGGTATTTCGCTCTCTATTTCTTCGAATTTGATTGAAGGATATACAGGTAACTACAAAGTGTCGTTGTTATTTAGTATGTTTCTCCAAAACAGTTTGTGTTCCATTTTTTTTTTCTTTTTTTTTACATTATTGTTTGTAACTGTGGTCAAAGCAGCACTGTCATTATTTTCAACATTTACTAGATCAAAAAAGAGAGATCGTTATAAAGCTATTTCTTTGTTTAAATAATTGATTTTATTGTTACCAATGTTTCCATTATATTCTGCCACTGTTCCATGTTTCTGGTCAGGTAGAGTACTTGCCATTATAATTATTCTTTGTTACGAAAGAAAGAGAGGGAAAAAAAAAAAAAAAAAAGACGCGCCTTATAATGACTGATGTTTAAAAAATAATCAATCAGGCTAAGCCGCCAGCCAATGGAAATATGTATTTCTCCCTCTGTGAACTTGTTTCTTTCTATTTTCCAAAGAAAATTAAATGGCTGATCCTTTTTTCAAACGAAGTTCTAACGACGATTCCTCCGACGATGATGACTGGAGAGATCCTCACATCAACCAAGCACCCACAGGACTCTCGCGCGCCTCCAGTGTATTTGACGATGCTTCCACGCTTGTCAGTGATCGCAGCAATGTTGCTTCTTCAGCCATTTCAGAAACGACCGCAAAAAATGCAACACCTTCTGGCAGCCCTGATGACTATTGGGTTTTACCACCTCATTGTACCCCACTTCAGATTTTAGGGCCCAAGCGATTTCGTACTGGAGAAATTGCACGCGCGACAGGCGTTTACCTTACTTACAATGAGGATCTTCACCAGATCAGTCTTTGGGGTGACCAGATTGCGATTGATAAAGCCAAGAGACAGCTCAACCTGATCGCTGTCCGACTTTCCGAAGAAGACCCAACACCTACGCGAACAACTAAAAAATGGAGTCGACCCGAACGTGAGTTGACTGAAAAGGAGAAGAGAAGAGAAGAAAAGAGACAACAGCGTATTTTGGAAGACAAGAAATACTTGGGCGAACCAACCGAGAAGCAAGCATATTATTCGGTTTACTATGTACCTGAGGGCAATGTCTCGATTACAAATCTCGTGGGCTTGAATGATTGCTATTTAAACGAGATTCGAGTGGACTGTAAGACTTATATCGAATTCGATCCTCCCTCGCGTACCTTCAGAATGTCTTCGGGAGAGCAAGAAAACGTAAAGATGGCGGCTTCCCGCTTGCGTAACTGGCATTTGCGTATTGGACGTAATCCTGAACCGAGTCTGGCGAGATTGATGCAACAACCAAGTGGAAAAGTGATGCTCAAGTATCGTAAGCTGCCTTCGGACTTTGTCATTTATCAGTATGTTTCGCCAGACACGGAAGAAGTGCTGCGAGAAAAGCAACGTATTTTTGATATCATCTCTACAGGTCGCATGAACCACTTAAATTTGATCCAATTCCCCGATGATGACCGAGTCAGAGAAGACGAGCTTTCAGAAATTGAAAAAACTTTGGACGAACGCAATGAGAAGATAGTACGCGATCTCTTGAGTACAGGGTTAGAAAGCTTGAGACTTAAAGATTGGGATATTCGCATGAAGATTCGCTACGGTACGATTTGTTTGGTGGATTTTCCTAAAAAGGACAATGAAAATTTGACCATTGAAGAGGTCAGCGAAAACATGTTTAAAAAGTCAAGATTCAAGTCTGCCTTGGCACCCTGCATTAGCAAGACACGAACGAACCTTGAATCACTATTTGACTATCTTGCTAATAACGGCCAAGAGTTTTCAGATAACCCAAGAACGTCTTTTGATATCACTGCTGATCAATACCCGGTCTCGATCCCTGCGGAAGATAGACGAAAGAAAGAGATGAGAATGCGAGGAGACATGTGGAGAACACGAATGAAGGTTGCTTTTACAGATAGAGGAGAGAGAGGGTTATGGAGTACAGTGACCCATTGTAATGATTTGGTTGATATCAGTAGCTTTAATTGCGAGGGTCCTTATTCATGGGATCTCAAATTACAATATGCTCGAAGCTTCCCTCACGACGATATTACTGCACCTCACGAAAAATTCTCGTATAATTTGAGATTGAGCTCATCCGGTCGTCTTATTATGGTTCCTGTCATCGACTATCATCCAGAAACTGTCACTCAAAAGACAGAATGGAGATACTTTTGGAATGGTTTTATTGTTGAAATTGTTCAAGAAGAGCTTTGGGATTTAATCCGAATCAAGCGGGACGATAAGGAGTTACCTTTAGACTTTTCCGATATCGAACCACATCGGGTACTGTTCAAAGTCTCGATGTACAAGGAAGCATGGATTGATAGACTTAGTCAAAACCTTCGCTTAAAAGTGGGTGAAGCACCCAACTGGACTATACGTGACTTCCTGGGTACTCAAGAGGAAAATGTTCGTAACATTATGCATTTTGCTAAAAAATTTGGGAATATCTTGGCAAGTGAGGTTCCTTTGTATTATGGACAGGCTTCAAACTCTCTTGTATAACTGGTTTAACAATATTTACCTTGAAAACAAACATATACCATATATGGTTTTAACTAAAGCTTGAAAGATAAAACACTCAAACGCAATTTCAAAGATGATATTTTTTTGTACGGAAGACAAGTTTTGTACTTTTTTTTTTTTTTTCAAAGATAAATGGAATTCTCGTGCACGGTATTAATTGAAAAGGATAAACCTTATTTTTTTTACCCCACTCCTTCCCGAAAGAAAGAAAAAACCGTGTTGTGGCTATGAAAGGCGAAACTGAGTACAAAAAATACCCGTTCCAAACAAATCCAAGGACGTCGGCCTTTGATATTTTTAACCTGGCATAAATTCCGTTTTTTTGATGACTGTACCAGGGAGCTGTACTTTGTAAGACGATTAACCCTTCGTTTCCCTAAATACATCTTACTCGGAAGTCAATTGCACATGCGAGATGTTTAACCTTCACAAACTGAAGTACTAATTCAAGTAAAAATTTATTGTTAGTGGAATGGAACACGAAAAAATGTGCAACTTTTTTAAGGAGTAAAACCTTTAAAGGAATAAAATGGAAACTATGTTCTTGAACCATATCAAGGTTGAATAAACAAAGAGAAAAGGGAAAGTAGCTCCAAATTATCAAAAACAATTCAAGGCAAAATCTTAAGCTTTTAATAGTGGTAAAGAAAATATACCTGTTATATAAAATAGTGGATTATTGCATTCAAATACTCAAGTTTGTTAAATATTCAATTTACACAGAGTGAGAATTTTGCGTGTGCGATGAATTTCCGAATAAGGTGTATAGACACAAATACGCTTTTCTTTTCAAGCGATTGGTGTCAGTAAATTACTTTAGTACAAAAGGCAGTAATTGGTACAGATCTATGTACAACCTCGCACAGTGTCTTTAATAGGTAACAGTGTGCATGTTGTTCCTTCAAAAAGTCCCGGTTTAAGATGAGAAGATTTTGATAAAAGATATTCTTAATCAAAGATGGTCTTCCCACGGTAATTGTCAAAACAAGTAAAGGAATTGAAAGCATAGAACGAGACTTTATAAGCACAGACTTTCCTTTTTTCCGGGTTTCCGGGTAAGACATTGACAAGGCTCAAGCGATTTAAAAGCAACTGGTAAGTTACACATGGTTCCGATTCCGATGTGACTTTTTACAACTTATAAAGAAATACACCTCTTTGTTTGCCATACGATACATGAACTGACAACTTTATTGAACAAGAAAGAGTAAATCAAGATTTTGACTTTTATATTTCAATTCAATTAACCAACATATACAACAACAACAAAAGTAACAAGATCATCATCGGATTGTCAATTTCTTTCGTCTTCATAAACTTGTCATTTGAAACTCTATTTGTTCTTTCTTCTTTTTTTTTTTTTTTTTTTTTTTTTTTTTTTTTTTTTTTTTTTCTTTTCCTATTGCTTGACGTCTCTTTCTTTTTATCAAAAAGTATTTTTTAAATAATTATGGAAGATCTTCAGTCTTCAGTCAACACAGCATCACACCATTTTGACAATGGACAAATAAAAGTAAATTCACAATTACATGTTAGATCATCACTTCCTCATAGCTGTGTATTAGGATGCATATCATTTATTTTTAACAACAGCACAGAGTGCTATTAAACCATTGTTTGATGTAAAATTTATTCATAGCTGTAAGTGTATAAACATTTTTTCTCTTTTTTTTTTTCTTTCTTTCTTTCCTCTTTTTTTTTTTAATAAATCATGTATAAAAAGCCATAGTTGCAAAACCACAAAATTACGATTCACTGCTGTGCATATTACGTACTTGTGTTGATGAAGTTGAAAGAATTGCAGAATATCATTCTGCTTCAACACGTAAAGCCCCTCCGCCCCCTTTACCGCCAAAACCTACTTCTGCAAGCAAGCCGGTCTTGCCTCCCAAACCTACTCGACCTCTGCCCATTGCTCCTGGTTCCAGTCATGATTCTGGTAAATTAATCGAATTCAAAATTTTATAGCTAAACATTGTATTTATAGAGGAAATGGAACTCACCCGTGTACCCAATGGAGAGATTGATCCCAGTAATTTGGTACCAGCGCAAACAAACAACAATGATAGCTTAACACCTGCAAATACGAAGAATATACCACATATACCAACACCCCCTCTTATTGTCACACACAAAACATTACAAGCAAAACTAGATGAACTTGAATCTTCGTTAAATGAATATCGTGCACGAAAGCGCCTAGTGCAACAAGGGAAAGATAACCAAATGACCGAAAATGAATTAAACGACGCAATTTCAAAATATACCCCGTATGTTGCTGAAGCCAAGCAAACATTAAACAGGATACGGACAGTCCACATGACTGCAGCTACTATTCCATCCATCCTTCACTTTCAACCTGGTGAAGTCGCTTATCAGATTACTCGCATTGAATCCGCCATCTTTGCTGCTATGCCCGTGCAAGCTTTACTCACACATTCGCCAAAAAACCCACATCCACGTATTGTAGCCTCAACCGATTTCTTCAACTTTATCACCAGAATCATTGAACATTCAATCTTATTACCCCAAGAAGCCTCCGTGAGAGCTCAACATATTCACCACTGGATCAAAATTGCAACCAAATGTCAAGATTTGAACAACTACCAAACATTAAAAGCAATTGTTTCTGCGTTAGGAACACCACCTGTTCAGCGTCTGAAAAGAACATGGTGCTATATTCCCAAAAGAAGCCTGTCCAAGCTGGACGTCCTAAACGAACTGATGTCTGAATCCAATAACTACGAGAAATACAGAGAGCACATGGGCATTATATCCAACGGCAAGATGGTTCAAAAGAATCAATCGGAACACGCCAAAAGGCCCACTATCCCCTTTTTGGGCACTTTTATACACGACATGACATATCTTTTGGCTGCTGTCCAGCATCAAGAGCAAGCATCTCCTACTATCGCCCGTCCTAGACAAAGTAGACCGGCATCCAGAATAGATTCTCTTCAGAATGACATCCGTGTTCAAAAGCTCCTGGACACATTTGACTTGTTCCAATCCTGTCCCCCCTATGACAAGAGGCCGAGCACACTTTATGCCAAGGCCGTTCAAAGACCTGCAAGTCCTGCCCGTCCTGGATTCTCACAAGCCCTTCAACGTAGCAAGTCCAGTATTGGCAGATTGGGAGGCGCCATGTTTGGCAGTAGTTATATGGAAAATGCGAGCGAGACAAGTCTATTGGGTGAGAATGAGGGTGATCTTGATATTGAGGAACAGTCTAATCTGGTGATTCAGTATATTCTGATGCGTCCCTGGGTAAGTCAGGACACGGTGGATGAACTGAGTGTGTTGCGTGAACCTCCTCGAGCAATTTCCAAGCCAGGTGCCTCTCGAAGTAACAGCGTCGGAAGTCACTATGCCGGTTCACTTATGAGCAATACAAGCTCATTTATGAGACTTAGCACGAGCTGTAACAGTACGGCTACGAATGGTTCCTCTAGTACATTGGAAAGTCGTCCAGATAGCTTTGAAGATACAAACAGATTACACACAAGAGAACTGGAATCCACCAATCTATCTTCTCCCTTGGCTGAAGGCAAGTTCCGCAATGGAGACCCTGTTTTAATTCATCAAACAGTAAGAGATGAGAAATGGGATCACATGATTCCGCTATATGATAGAGGTAAAATATTACTGCTTTTACAACTAGAGTAAAAACTAACGTGTTAATGTAGCACCAATCGTACCACCCAGGCCCAAAGGATTATCTCATAAACTAGAAAATGATGCTTGAATAATAAAAACTCGTGTTTTTGCTTTTTAAAAAAAAAAAAAAAATCAAAAAAGAAATTTTTGTACCTAGTACAGTTTATTTTGAAATAAAAATAGCAAAATTATACAATGAGAATGTTAATAAATAAAAGTAAAAATATTGTTTCTATCGTGTCCATTTAAAAACCAGTCATGGCCAAGACAGCAGCGGGGACGGCTAAAGCAAATGCGGAGGCAATGTTACGAACACCAGCAGAGGCGGCGGAGGCAGAAGAGCCAGAAGCACTAGCAGCAGACTTGGAAGCGGAAGCAGCTCCAGAAGCAACAGAAGAAGCAGCTCCAGAGGCGGCAGACTTTACACCAGAGACAGCGGCAGTGGCAGAGGCAGCAACACCAGAAGTGGCAGCACCAGAGGCAGCACCAGAGGCAGCACCAGAGGCAGCAGATGTAGGGGCGGCAGAGGCAGCACCGGAGGCGGTAGCTCCAGATTCAGAAGCACCAGATTCAGCAGCGCCAGAGGTAGCAGCACCGGAGGCGGCAGCTCCAGATTCAGCAGCTCCAGAGGTAGCAGCTCCAGATTCGGCAGCGCCGGCAGCTCCAGATTCAGAAGCACCAGATTCAGCAGCGCCAGAGGTAGCAGCACCGGAGGCGGCAGCTCCAGATTCAGCAGCTCCAGAGGTAGCAGCTCCAGATTCGGCAGCGCCGGCAGCTCCAGATTCAGAAGCACCAGATTCAGCAGCGCCAGAGGTAGCAGCACCGGAGGCGGCAGCTCCAGATTCAGCAGCTCCAGAGGTAGCAGCTCCAGATTCGGCAGCGCCGGCAGCTCCAGATTCAGAAGCACCAGATTCAGCAGCGCCAGAGGTAGCAGCACCGGAGGCGGCAGCTCCAGATTCAGCAGCTCCAGAGGTAGCAGCTCCAGATTCGGCAGCGCCGGCAGCTCCAGATTCAGAAGCACCAGATTCAGCAGCGCCAGAGGTAGCAGCACCGGAGGCGGCAGCTCCAGATTCAGCAGCTCCAGAGGTAGCAGCTCCAGATTCGGCAGCGCCGGCAGCTCCAGATTCAGTAGCTCCAGATGCTGAAGATTCAGTTGAGTCTGTGGTTGAGTCGGAGGGTTCGGCTCTCTTGGCATTTGTAGAGTCAGTGGAGTCAGTGGAGTCGTCAGAAGCATCAGTAGAGTCAGTGGAGTCAGTGGAGTCGTCAGAAGCATCAGTGGAGTCGGTAGAGTCGGTAGAGTCGTCAGAAGCATCAGTAGAGTCGGTAGAGTCGTCAGAAGCATCAGTAGAGTCGGTAGAGTCGGTAGAGTCGTCAGAAGCATCAGTAGAGTCAGTGGAGTCGTCAGAAGCATCAGTGGAGTCGGTAGAGTCGGTAGAGTCGTCAGAAGCATCAGTAGAGTCGGTAGAGTCGTCAGAAGCATCAGTAGAGTCGGTAGAGTCGGTAGAGTCGTCAGAAGCATCAGTAGAGTCAGTGGAGTCGTCAGAAGCATCAGTGGAGTCGGTAGAGTCGGTAGAGTCGTCAGAAGCATCAGTAGAGTCGGTAGAGTCGTCAGAAGCATCAGTAGAGTCGGTAGAGTCGGTAGAGTCGTCAGAAGCATCAGTAGAGTCAGTGGAGTCGTCAGAAGCATCAGTGGAGTCGGTAGAGTCGGTAGAGTCGTCAGAAGCATCAGTAGAGTCGGTAGAGTCGTCAGAAGCATCAGTAGAGTCGGTAGAGTCGGTAGAGTCGTCAGAAGCATCAGTAGAGTCAGTGGAGTCGTCAGAAGCATCAGTGGAGTCGGTAGAGTCGGTAGAGTCGTCAGAAGCATCAGTAGAGTTGGTAGAGTCGTCAGAAGCATCAGCAGAATCAGTGGAGTCGTCAGAAGCATCAGTAGAGTCAGTGGAGTCGTCAGAATCAGTTGTGGAGGCTTCAGCATCGTCAGTGGAGGCTTCAGCATCGTCAGTGGAGGCTTCAGCATCATCAGTGGAGGTAGAGTCATCGTCAGAGGCATCAGCGGAGGTATCATCAGAGGTAGTTGTAGAATCTTCAGTAGAAGCGGCAGTAGTGCTATTGGTACTGTCAGTTGAGATAATTACACCACCAATGTAAGCCATTTGACTTTCATCAGAGCCAACAGCTACAGAGTAGTTTCCTGCGGTAACATTGCTAGGTACATCAACTTCAGCAAATCCTTTGGAAGCTTCAATGTTGGTAGCTAAAGCTTGAACAAGTTGAAGAGCAGTAGCATCACCTTGCATCAAGTTAATAATCAAAGTTTGGACACCAGTTTGAACATTTTCCCAGGTTACGTTTTGAGAAGAACCAACAGACCAAGTGGTACCTTGAAGAGGTTCAGTGATGGTAACAGGAGAAGTTGAGTTATCACTTGAAGCAGTGCTGGGAGAGGCAGCATCAGCAGAGGCGGAAGGGGATGATTGAGGAGCGGCTTCGATAAGAGCGGCGGCGGCAACAAGGATAGCAAGGAAAGAAGTCTTCATTTTTATGAGGTAATTTAATTGATTATTTGAATGATGAAAGAAAGAAAAAAAAAAAAAGAGGAAATATCGGTGGCTATTTATACTTATTGTAACAACAGAGCTTCACTTATTAATTGTTGTGAGCTGTTTCAATTTTAGAACTCTAATTAAATTGCTTATTTTACAGGTACAGTTATTGTAACTAAGCCCTCAAATGATGTCAATTCAAACTAAAATCATGATCATTTCGGAGCAGACTTTTTTTGTATTATTCCCTCGAGATTTTATAGTCATAGAGTGAAAAGATTAACCAGTATAGCTTACTCTCTGTGATAAATCCCTTCTACGTTCTGTTTGTGGCGATAAATCCGAGAAAACATGTATTTTCAACTTCAGAATCAGCCAATAAGAAAGGATCGCCAAGAGGATCTACGGCTTCGCTTCTATTTTTAAAAGCCAATTTGGAAAATGTAAAAGAATAAACACAAGCATACAGTTTTGTTCTTTTTATAGAAGCTTTTCATACTAAAAATAAAGGCAATCGTATTATGGCAAAATATACATAAATAAATGCAAATTCTCGGTAAACGAGAGCGAAGAGAAGGCAATATTCGACTACTGTGTTACCTGTCAACTAACCATTTATCCGATATTTTAGTGATGAGAGATCACTTTTTTTTTGTCTGGTATTAGGCCAAAAATAGATCTGTGAGAATGATGGTAACCTTGTATAATCACGAGTATAATCCACATATTTGGCTTAACCCTTCCGTCTAAAAGAGATCGACATATAATCGTCTATAGACTCTAAGCAAAAATAACTCATGAATTACTTTTATTCTTTCGTTTATCATCAAACCGTTTTGATTTTTTATTGTTTCTGCCTTTTTTACGTGAGTTAAAGATATGCTTTTTTGGATATTGGCTTAGGCTATATCTGGAAATGCACGAGAACAGAAAAAACATTTGCAAAAAAAGTTTAGCGTGTAGCTATAGTCTTGTTTCTTTCGTGAAAGGATGGGCTGATACTACAACTCTAAATATAAGGGGTAAGAGTCCACAGCCTGTTAGCTTTATTAAACAATCTAATTCTTATTACAAATAAATTTGATTGCTACTAACATTTTATTGTGAAACTGCTGCTTGACCAGTGCATGCATCTAAAAAAAAACACATACATATATCAACCCTTTAGTGAATACTTTTTTTCTTTGTTTTAGCTCTCACAGCTTTTATTCTTTTAAAGTCACCATGCTTTATGTTAAGTTGTACTAAACTGATGAGAAAAAGATCTGGGAAGAATAAGCCTGTACAAAAAGCTGTAAAAAGAAACAGATAGAACATATCAAAAGATTAGATACATGGAAGCTAAATTACAACAAAACATTTTATAAATAGCTATTAGTATACTTGTTTTCTATTTCATTTTTTTTTTTTTTTTTTTTTTTTTTTTTTTTTTTTTTTTGGACCGACCTTCCAGACCATTGTCTTATAATTTCTGAGCTCAAAATATCGATCTGGAAAAACGTAGGAAGGAGTTAATTATACACCTTTTTCGGAAAGTTTTCGCATACTTTGGGAGAAAATTCCATATACTTCAAAAAAAGATTTAGGAAAAGAATTGTAAGGTTAGGTTGGACAAAAATTCAGAGACAAAACCACGTCGCACACGCTGGTTGATGAACGCTCCATGGTGCTGCAAATTTTGACTAAGTTGAGTATCTTATTTAGAACAAGAAAAGTTTATTCGTACAAGAAAACCATAATGACAACTACATATGAACCCTGCCCTTCTCCGTAGAAAGATTTGGCTGACGATAATATTTTTGCTGTATCATTTGGGAGTGGGAAGTGACCTTTCCTCCTCTTTTATGAATAAGCATTGGTATAAAGATACTAATTTAATTTAAAGTTCTCATAGATATCATGTGAAGTGGTGCGCTATCTACTACAAGCCATCAAAAGCGAATCCATGGTCACCCCAATGTAAATTCCTCGATTAAATGTAGCAATAGTAGTGAAATAAAATCTTCTTGGTTTTCTCTTCTAGGTTATATTAGGCTAAATATGTTTATATTGTATTTACAAGAGAGAAGAAACGATATTTTGTTTTGTAATATTTAGTACTCGGAATATAACCCGAAAAATCTAAAAGTGTTTTCAATGGTGATCCGGGATACTAGGCATACTCACAGGTCCTTCCTCTGCGACGACGCTCAAATGTTTTCTTTTGTTTAGCCTGATTATGCTTGAATTGACAAAGCTCAATAAACTTGGTTTACAATCCCGACTTCTATTTGTCGCCATTGCATTCACAGCCATTTTGTGTTCTTCTTTGAACTGCTGGATTATTTTCAAGCTTTCTTCACACCATCCTATATCTGGAAATTGGATTTGTACTTGTTATTCTACTTTTCTGTACCGTCCACATACCATTAGAGTCAAGTAAAATTGTATAAAAAAAATCTTAGAGATATCCTCTTCTTTAAAATTAACAGGGATTACTACCCTATATTCCTTATTCATGAGGTATATCACTGATGCTTGCATAAACATGCTCCAGTGTCGTATAAAATTGATTGATAATATTAATTAATTAAGGTAAAAAGAAATCATTTTTATCGTTTTTGGTAATGCTAGATTGACTACAATCGTTCAAATGAAAAGAAAAACAAAAAAAAAACAAAAAAACAAAAAGAAAGCGACTTTACGTGCAACCCATATTCACATTCCAAAACGGGTATGTATAAATCATTGGTCTCCCTTTTGATTTGACAAATACCTATTATGCATATTGAAATAGAAGCACTCACTGAATTTTTACCAATAAATCATTTTAAAGAATAGAATGATTTATATTTGACAATTTTTCTACATAAAGCGGCGTGCATCTTTGTTATTAGAAGACAAAGAAATCAAGTAACAATGACTCCTTACTTTTGAGTTCTTTTTCATTTTCAATCAATCTTCTTGCTGGTGAAGTGTACAGATCTTTGTTATTATTATTATTATTATTATTTTGAAAACAAGACACTGGTATGTTTATGAGTCATAGCACCTTGTAAGTTTGTTCTTTGTTAAAATAGTCTAATTTAATTCTTATAGTAAAGATGATCCTTTATATTATAGTCCTCAAGCACGATACCGATCTTGGGGTTTAATTTGGGATGTTCCTAGCATAGTCTTTTGATAGTACACATTTAAAAGTTTTCGTCCAACAAATATCTCAAAATATCTGGCTCTATTTAATAAAATCAAAGCCTCAATATTTTCCCAGGTTAACGAAGGTACTATCACAAAGATGCCTCACGGAACAATTCTAACCATAAATGCTATCGAATTGAAAAAGTTTTAAGCAAAAATATTGAACAATTTTTATAAAAAATTCATTTGTGATTACAACCTAGTGGATTAGTCGTAACTTTTAAAATTAATTAACAATGTAATTGTGTACCCTTTTCTCTCAATTTGGAAAATACGGAAATCATATTTAATTAAGACATTAACAGCCTCTGAAATAATTTTAATGTTGAAAGAAAGAAGTTGGCAAAGATAGATATTCGCACCTAGGGTTATCTCTTCTACAGCATTTTGGACTTTGTAAGTAAGGTTGATAAGAACAAAACTAGGGCTTTTCTCAAGAACGATTACTTGAATTGGGCAACCGAATCAGTAGAAAAAATAGCAAGGTTCGACAAAGCCACGGATACTCTGGATGCTGTTTACGAATATTTAAAAGTTGTCTAATGTGATTCAAATGAAAAAATCCAAAAGAAACGAAAAAGCAGCTAAAAGGCTTCTTAAAAAAGAAGATCCAAGTTACGAATTGAAAAAAAAAATGAGGTAAATCAAAACTAGCAGTTTCAAATGAAGAATAGAATCAGATAAAAAAAAAATAATAATATTTAATAAAGGGATCATTGAAAAAGTTCCCCAGGTCAGAATAGGACATCCGAGTCATCAATCAATTGTATTATAACCTTGAAGGGTTAGGACTGGACCTTTTAATGGTGCAGGTCTATCATGTGCAAAATTTGCCGGATTATCAAGAATTCCAAATTAAATACATGTCTAATATCTTTCTGACTAAATATACACGTCTTTTTGTATTTTTTTTTTTTTTTTTCGTTATTTTTTATAATGAAAAAATTAAGAAGTTTAACACTTTCTTTTTTGAGCTCACGAATTTGCTTAGTCTGCCCTTGTCTACGATGACACGAATATTTACAATTGGTATTCCAATCAAAAATGGTAGGCAGTGACGGTAAGCAGGAATATAGTCTCATTTTATAACCAACGGGTCAATAACCTTAGAGGCATAAATGAATGCATTATCAATAACTTTGTGCCATTTTCTCATTTCTTAGAAAGTATCCGTATTAACCATCGTATCGCTAATGGATTACATGTTGTAATGAATGCCTTTAGTTCCAAGCACCTTACATTTACTTATCTTAAATACCTTTCTTTTTTTTGGGTTTCCAGGCTCGCTTACACTATGGAAAATGGAGCTATTTTGATCTTCAGTCAATGCCTAAATATCTATTTTTCAATTTAATTCCCGCTCATCTCCAGAATTCTACGACAAATGACTGAATAGCTATTTTTTTTAAGAACACCACATTTTGTATATGAATATCTACGACAAATGACTGGATATCTATTTTTTACTTTTTTGGTTATTTTTTTGCTTAAAGCATACGAAATGAATTTTTGGCATGATGGTACGAGTTAGGGATAGATGTATAGCGTTTATTAAAAAAATTACAATTGCTTCAAAAGACCAAGAGGGGCATCTCTAAATCTCTTAGTTATATCCATATCTGGCCAAATGACATACTAAAGGAGCTTATTGAAGCTCAGGCAGTAAATTAATTTTTTATGTTTACTGTATTCATGAATAGACTCTGGCACATAGCTTAAAGTATAAAACAATAAATGAATATTGATAGCCATACGAATAAGGTCGCGCTTATCGGATATGATGCCATTACATCATCAAGAGTTTAATATTTAATTATTTTAAATAAATCTGCAATAGACTGTTAAATAAACTTACATCAGAATGTTAACTAAGTTGGCTATAGACTATAATGAATATAAAAAAGACATTCCTACACTTTTTTTTGCATTTTTCAAAGTTTTTATACATGTCTCAAAACAACAAAGATAAATTTAACAAGGCTCTTTCCCTCATCTCTGCAATTTGAAACAAATTTGCGTAACGGTTTGACCAGTGTCACGGATTCCCAAAGAGAAATGCAGCATGTAATCGATGTCAATAACACGAGGATGAACTCTCTAGAAGAAACAATGAGACAGGAAATCAATGCTTTGCGTGGGTTTATTCACTTGCAAGAAATGGAATCAGCCTCGCTTAGACAGGAACTTGAGTTGCATAGATTGTCCAACACTAACACAAATAATTTAAACAGCAACTCAACAATTAGACGTGAGCTTCCTCGTAGAGAAAAATGCCCAGTATATATATCAGCAATAGACGGGAAAGTAAGAAAGAGACAATTCTCTTGGAAACTGTATGGCGAATTGATACAGAAGTATCGCAGATCTATTGGTATGGCCCCAGCAAATGAAGATGAAATCAGCGTGTATCTCGAAAACTTGAAGCCTGGTATATGTGCTGTTATAGACGCTGCAAAGAAGCGCTTGCGAAAAGAGTTGGAGACTTTACCCCTGGCCGATGGAAAATGGTCCAATGTCCCAAAAGATGTACGGTTAGTGATATACAAACAGCTAGAATCATTCGGCAATGAGGAGGTCCCTCTTGGTGTTTGTTCAGAATACTGGGGGGCTCGCCTGGTTTTGGCAAAGTACTGGGCTAATGGAAGATTTATTGAGGATATAGAAAGAGATGTATCTGATGAAGACAAAGATAGATCGCGTAAGCTTATACACTTCTTAAAATATAATAATGAAGAACTTTGTTAGGCTCATTCAATACAGAAGGGGCTGAAGATGAAGAAGACTTGGAAGAATCGGATGATGAAATAACAGAAAAGAATTTTCGTGTATTGGTAGACGTCTGTGGTGACATGGATGATGGTAAGCAATTAAAACGTTTACAGATATTGATGAAAAACTGATAATAACTGCTTTATTTTAGGTGAAGAAGAAGATTAATCCATTTTTTTTTTAAAAAAAACTATAATAAATGAACTAAACAGTAAAAACGTCTCTTTTTTATACTCTTTTTAAAATCCAAATAAATAAAATATTACTTCATTTGATTCATAATTCCTCCGAATTTGGCGCTTGCAAAGTGAAAATCAAATCATAGAAAGAGCTATCAAACAATTATTTTGAATTACTGAATAGCTGCAATAGACAGCTGAATAGCTACAATAAATTACTGAACAGCTATTTTGAGTGACTAAATAACTGCAATAAACTACTGAATAGCTATTTTTGAGTTACCATTGATCTACGATGGATTACTGAATATCTATTTTGAATTACTGAATATCTAAGAAAATCTACAAAAAAACTATTTTTGAATTACTGCATATCTACGAAAAATTACTAATTAGCTAATTACTGATTAGCTAAAAATGGACCATTTTTGGAGATGAGATATTTAGACATTTTTCGGAGATAGCCAGTATTCCATTTTCCATAGTGTTATAGTCACATTCATAACACCAAGAGGGAGTATATCCTCCAATGCATTGTACAAAATAGCCTTTGCCGAAGGAATGACAACAATAGCAGGTTTGCCATGTCTAGACGTAGACATGTTGATATCAATTTCCGACTCAAAGTAAAACAAATGCAGATCATCTTTAATATTTGGTAGATTTAGTAAAATTCTTTATGTTTTACTTTTTAATTTAAGTGTACTTCAAACTTGCAAATATTGTTGTCTGATTTTTTGATTTTAGAAATTACTGCGTAATTTGACTGCCATATTTTATACAGCGTTTTATAAGTTTTCCTTTGTTAGTATGGTGTAATTTCTCTCTGTATCATTTAAGTGCAATAAACACAATACGCGTTATTTTTATGCGTGTCAAAATAATCAAAAAAAAAAAAATTATACAAGCGAATATATATTCGTGATAAGAACCATAAAACCATAATGTGAAATAGACAAAGAAAAAAAAGAAAAAGACATTTATGCCCAAAAAGATTCATCATACAAAAAATTGATGTTTCACTAGTTTAAGTTGTCTGAATTTTTGTGAGAATAGTGTTTCCCGGCTTGACGATCCCCGATCCAGAAGATTTTCTTGTACAGAAAATACTAAACCATGTATAAACTAATAATCGGCTACATCTAGAGCTCATTGGTAAAGAGAATCTTTTTTTATAGTGAACGGACGTGGTGTCTGATTCTTTTTTTTTTTTAACAACAAAAAAGGTAAAAGAAAACTATATCGCACATTTTTTTTAGAGTTCAACCGAGGATTTTTTTTTTTTTTTTTTTTTTTTTTTTACCAACGCTAGATTTTTAATTCGACAGTATCAATGAATTTAGTTTCTCAAATATTGAATGTGAATTCATAAAATCAAAGATCTGTCTCAGCCTTAAATAATATACTTGTTATTGGATAGATCTTACAGTAATTCATTGTAAAAAATAAAAAAATAAAAAAAAAAAAACTGTGTTAATTCGATTTTGTGTCTTAATGGATCGCGTCCCATGTACTGTGATCTAAGTTTGTGGTTTATGTACTAGTACAAAAGAGGAAATACATTCATCCCAAATGACAGAAGCCACGGTTTGACACGTATGTTTTGGAGTTACTTCTTTTGAAAAAAAAGAAAAAAAAAAAAAGGCATTATAAAAGATTTAGGACGAGGTGTATTATGGGGTGAGCATATTGAAAGGGTATTAAGCAGTTAAATTATTTTGGTTAATCGTTGTTATCTTTATGGCCTGATATATTAAGCATTCATTTCAGTCAACGTAACAATATGTTTATAATGTAACACTATTGGTTTAACAAGAAACTGCTAATTACAATGGACAAAATGTTAGTTCAAAAAATATATTCACCCCAGTCCTTACCATGATTGCTGATGAACGCTAAAGGCGTTATTTTAATTAAGAGGGCGACATGAAAGGAAGTAAACACGCGAGCACTTCGTACAAGACAAAGCTTAGCAATTTTTTTTAACCCGAATTTGAGGACATTTATTGAGCAATGTTTAAACAGGTTCGTCAGGTTGACATACAAGATAAATACCGCCGAAAAAAATTTTCCGTGGGTACATTGCTCAATCTGACGTGTTTTTGTGGACTTTGAAGACCCTCGCATCAGAAATGAGCTTTGATCCACCCTTGTGGGAATTCTGTAAAATATTTTTTGTTGTGTAGTATTCTAATTTCTAGTGTTACCCGTAGTGTTAAATTACAATTCTGTCTTTTAAAAGCACAAATTATTTACATTGTATTATATAACTACCTTTACCTCTTGCTACTACCAACACTAAAAACAAAAAAGACGTTGTTTATCTTTTTGCATTGAAGAATTACGTTCTGGAACTTCTATGTTTAAACCCAGAAATATCTCCAATTAAAGTTTAGTCTTCTTCATGAACAGAAGGTCTCGAATACAGTTTTTTTTTAACCTTTTGCTTCTCTTTTCCTTATAGTTTTTTTTTCTCATCTTTATAATTCTTTATGACAACCTTGTTCCAAAGGCAGCACCAACTGTTGCATATGCCATTTGATTTATTATTAAAAGTATCAGAATATCTAAGTTTTTCAGACCTATGGTACATATCCAATAGTTCACAGCATTGTAGAAGATTAGGACATCAGCTAATTCTGCACAAATATCATATCGACCTGAACAAACCTCAACTGAACGGTTTTTGTCACCTCATCTACAGCGCTTTAGCCTACGCCAGCCAACATGGCTATCATGAAAATAAAATCGATTCTGCCGTCATTCAGAGCATTGCCAACCGACTAGCGGTGGAGATATATGACAGATCATCACTTAGAAATTGGGAAGCCTGTCTAGACTTCCTACTTGACGAGACTCTTAGAATTGTTGTAGATCACGTTTTCTTGGACACACAATTGGACATTATACCGAAAAATACTTCTGGAAAAGGATTTCAGTCAACTAAAATGGGAGGACTAGTGACCGTTTTGATCAATGCCCTGTACTCGACATTAACTGCATTATTTGAGACTGAACCAACAAGTCAGATCCACCACAGACTGCTTCTCAATCATATCAATCGTCATTTATATCATATTTCAACAAAATATCATCAACATTATCACAGAAGATTATATGTTGATTCATCCTCTGCTGCAAAAAATAATGTTCTACTGGCTTTCCGTCAACACAATCTGTTATTGCGCTCGAACTTCCGTACACTCGTACGCTTTATTGGAGCGCTAGTGCAATCAGAGCTACTTTCAGTAATAGATTTGGACATCTTAACAAGACAACGAATCCAGTACTTCTTTTTAAGGAACGAGATTCAAGAGCAATACCCGAAAAAAAGGAGACTAAAAACAAACAACCAAACAAACGCAGATCGTCAACTGCAACTAGAAGAAAATGACTTCAAAATGGAGATATTTCTGGACCTCACAAGAGCTGTGCTTTTGTTGCAACAACACACGCCTTCTAGTAACGGCTTAAATAACTTTTCGAATATGCTTCATGATACTGTCTCAAGCCTGATATCAAGCAAAAAATCGTCCGACCACACATTCACTAGCAGTGCAACATCTGTTTGACTTGTAAATTATTATTCTTTTGTACATAAATCGTCATTTTTACTTCATCCGGTTACGCCTTTGTTTTCTAAACTGTCGTAGGCCTAGATTTGTCTAATTGGGAGCTCCTTAAATAGAAACTATTTACAGGTTTGTTATTATTATTGTTTTTATGATCGTATCGTTCCAACTTTGACAGTTATTATCTTTTCATGTACACTGTTGCGCACATCATTTGATAAAATGGATGATGCAAGTGTGCGAAGCGCGAGGTATTGTGATACTAGGATATAGTAACATCATAAGATATATCATGTCTTCTGCTCGTATAGTCAAATTATTAAACGATATATTGGCATTCAAACGTACGCAACTGTAATGAAAAGAAATTACACATACCAAGAAATAAGAGATATATGGTTTATTGGAAAAACGGGCTTAAGAATACATATTTTTTTTTATCGATAATCGATAAATGATATTGAGGCTTACAGTAATATGAAAATAGAGAAGCTTAGCTTTTAAACTTGAATCGTATTCATTGTATATAGCATTATGTCTTGACTAAACCTTGTTATATTGACTGTATGTATCCATCTCCAAAAAATAATAACATAACACTTGCCATAAACATGATCATGCTTTTTCAAATTATGACACAATTAGAATTTAGATCTTCGGCTTTGAAGTTCTAAAGCCTTATGAGTAAAGCCCCTTGCCAAGAAATTTTACTCGCAGTAAGTAAATGTCAGGATGAGGGCTGATTCAAAAGATTTGTTTTATCATTCAACTTGATATGAATAGGGTTTAGTTCATGATATAAGCTTGTACAACTCTCGGATCTACTTGTATATTACAATCGCTGTACTATCACATTTTGTCAAATAATGCTCTTTCATTCAGTATTGTGCTCACATCTCAAATTTCGTATCCATGACTTTCTTTTTTTTTTTTGGCCATTTTCTTATTGAAAAGTATCTGCACATAAAAGTTTCACTAAAGATTGCCATTCAACTGTAATTTTATATAATGTGTGATTTGAAATCTACTGATAGAGTTAAAAGTAAAGTGGGACAGAGAAAAGCTTTTCAGTGTGAAAAAAAACAAGCTCAGGATTAATCTCTTTTCAGTAACACTAAGGCGGATGTAAATTTTCTGGAATAAGGTACAGGGAGCATGGGGGTTACTTGTACCGTAATGAGTGTCACAAGGCAAAAAGAGTGTGGAATTGTAGGAATTGTAAATATAAAACTATATCCAAAGTAAGACATATCAAAGCTCTATAAGTAAGAAAGAAGTGTAGTGTTTCAGCAACAATATGACATTGTATTCAACGCGGGAGACTTCTGTACAACCTGTGTAGCAATTGGCGGGGAGCTGTATCGTGTGATCCAAAAAATTTCCTTTTTTTATAGTAGCACGAGATCTGCGTTGGAACACAATGGAAACACATCAATTATGCATCCCTTTATTAAACACCTGCAGAAAAAAGTGACCTGGGTTTTTAGATGTATTTTGACAGTTGATTTGTAGAAAGAGCTAACAGTAATGCTTAAAAGTGAAGCAGTAATAAAATATTGAAACAAATTTTTTTTTTTTTTTTTTTTTTTTTTTTTTTTTTTAGGAAAAAAAAAAGGCAATATATCACCTATAAATCTAGATCTTCATAATTTCTAGTAAAATCTTGGATCGAGACCATGCCCTACGCCGCAGTAACAGAAAAATTAAGCGCGAAGCTCACAAAGGGAAAAACTAAACTAAACAATAAAAACATAACTTTTTGATTCAGGTTTTTAATCACAGAATTAGAGCGACATCAAACTTACTCATCAGTATTATACAGCATATTTTTTTATATTTGCTTTAACTTTAACTAGGCAGTCTGATTCGTATACAATTTTTTATCCTAAAAATAGACGATTAAAAAAAATTGAACTGGACGGTTTACATTCAAAGTTTGGAAAATCGGTAGAAATTTTTAGACATGCGACAAAGACTACTGTAGACGATCCTACATTACCTTGTACATGCAAGTTAAAAGTTAAAAGACGCTTGCCATTTCAGAGAAACATTATTGTAAAGTAACTTTTCCTGAGGTACTTTTTCATGTATCAACAGGTACACTTAGGGGGGGCATAGATATCAAAGATACAGAATATAAAACCGAGGAGTAAAAAAATTAAATAATGAAAAAATAAAACTAGTTGCTATAACTGATTTATTTCATCTGCTTTGTAATGAGTAATTGATTAAAAACGATAATACAAAAAACATATCAGAATTCTTTATTTTCTTAACGTTTATCTTATTATTCGATAGATAATACACATATTTCGTAACTGAATCTTTTAATACATAAACTGCAATTTCGTTGAGATATAAGGGGATGCTTTTTTTTTACATAAGGATTGTCTTGATTGGCTGGATATACTTTTATTTGTGATCAAAAAACTAAAAATGGTCTTTTATCAATTTGCGAATCTCTTTTTTGTATTTGTAGAAGAGTTGAGATGAAGAAAAATTACAAAGAGAAGACTTTTAAGAATAGAGACACAAACAGTGATTTTATCTTGAAGGAATTTGTATGAAATGATTTCTTTGTAGAAGTATTCTTGTCTCTTATCTCCCGAACTGGAAGAAGAAGTTCTGATAAGGTGAAAAATACGGCCGCCAAATATCGACGGCTGATCTCACAATACCAGAGTTCTTACTTTAAAGACGCCGCTTACACTCCACTCAAATTGACAAATGCTCAGCAAGTAGTATTATATGAATGTACCAAAATTCAAACGGCGTATCATAATAATATCAAGGCCCATTTTGGTAACAGGCTGCGTACTTTAGTGAACAAGTTATGTGGAAAAAAAATAAATAAAAGAGCAGATACTGTACGTAAAGAAATGAAATATGAGGGGTCCAGTGAAAAGAAAATCAAAGAAGCAATACACAAAAGAGTTTACAATCCCTGCAACCAAGTGAGACTAGCTGTATAAAGAAACGGCATACTACCTGAAGTTGACGTTTTGAATGATAAATCAAGATCATTACTAAGAGATCTCTTATCAGTTTACCCAAAAGACTACAAGTTTCAAAATAACTCGATCTTCTACGACGTAAAGGTCAGGCCAGAAAATCACTTGGAAGCTTTATATAAAATTGCTAAACTGTTTGAATCGGAACAGCTTAGGCAGTTTATTTGTTTTCCATTACGAACGACATTTATCCCTTGTTACATGACGTTAGACAGTAAAATTATACACCACCACATTATTAAAAGCAAGAAAGCACCTACGCCTGAAATAAAGTTTGAAGTCTGGGGCACTGTTGTGAATCTCCAAGATAAGTCATTCAAGAGTCAATGTCACAACAAATCTCTGTGCTTCCAAGGTACCATTGAGACTAATGGAGTTAGTGTTAGCATAATCAAGCAAAACACGAGTACGTCCAGGAAAGCACCTCTAGTCATTGATAAAAAAGATGGTGTTCAAGCAGCTTATATTGAAAGTCTAAGCCAAACTGAATTGAAGCAAACAGAAGGGAAATGTGTGTTCATGGATCCTGGGAGAAGAGACTTGATATATTGTATGAAAGAGACTAGTACGGTGAGCAACAAAGAAATCCTGGTATACAGCAAGATGACAAGAACGAAAATCTCAAGACATTT
>JNDS01003689.1:0-11344 GCA_000697035.1 Rhizopus stolonifer B9770
ATATATACCTCCACTTTGTATTGTATTGACAAATAGTGCATCATATATATATATATATATATATGTATATATATGTACTGAACAGTCGATCATCACAATACTTTTAATGGGTACTATCATATATTGTGCTCATTGAAAATAGTAAATAGCTATTTGGTTATCAAAAAGAGTTATCTCGACATACAAATGTAGTGTGCTTTAAAAAATAGCTATTCGGTTGTATGTCGCAGCTAATCAGTTATCAAGCGGGTGTTAAATAAAAAAATAGTTATTCAGTCACTCACTGTAGTTCGAAATAGCTCCATTTCCCACAGTGAGTGAATTAAAGCAAAATGTGAATACAATATTACAAAAAATTCAGCTTATACCCTTCAGAAAATTGAAAATGGCAAGTAAAACGTATTACAAGCAAAACGATAACGAGTTAGTCAAGAAAATAATTCAAAAGTTTGGGAAGGAGTACGTCTTAATATTGAGAATTTTGTCTGCACCCAACGTTAAAATCAAGAGCCAACTAGGAGTGCTGGGTTGATCAATATGTTTAAAAAAAGGGGTCTGACTTTGTATTTGATTGACGAATACAAAACGTCGTCAACTTGCCCCACTTGTGAAGATGATATTGAACAAAAATTCAAGACAATCAAGAATCCTAGACCTCATAAACGTGCAAAAAACCCTACAGTAAAATGTCATGGACTGACAAGGTAAATGATATAATATACCAATGTAATATTAATAAGAGTAATGATTGCTTTATTTTACCAAGATGTGGAAATGTCAAGTGCTCAAAAAATGAACATAAATTATGGAAAAGAGACCTGGCAGCCGTTTTAAATTTCAAGAAGATCTTAATGAGCTTAAGGGAAACTGGAAAGCGCCCCCGTCCCTTTACAAGAAACTAAATGTAAATTTATTCCGTCGAAGTTATCGCTTCGATTATTTCATGCAGGTAATATGGTCTTTTTTATAAGAATTTAAAGCGGTAATGGCTAATACAATAATTGATGTAGGTAAGAATTTCTCTGAATTGGCAAGCGTCTTTTAATTTTTAACTTGCATGTACAAGGTAATGCAGGATCGTCTACAGTAGTCTTTGTTGCATGTCTAAAAATTTCTAGCGATTTTCCAAACTTTGAATGTAAACCGTCCAGTTCAATTTTTTTAATCGTCTATTTTTAGGATAAAAAACTGTAACAATGTGGTCTGAGAAATAGCAAAAAGTTAATTTATAACATTTAGGATATGAATCCTATTTTTCTTCTTCTTTAAAAAAGGTACTTTATGAGAAATAGTATAAGAACAAGCAAAAGAAGTCTTCATTTTTAAACTTTTTTTTTTTTTTTTTTTTTACAACAGCCTTGATCTTGGCAGAATGAATACAGTGACCACTTTTTTTTAAAAACAGATTAATCAAAGCAAAGTTATTTTTATTCCCTTTATTCAAATGTCAAATTCAACATTGGAACAAAACGAAGTCCTTTCAAAGCAATTACAAAGTTTATTTAAATCACAAAACACACGAAATGAGCTTTATCAAGAGTTTGATATGTAAATGTCCCTCCCCCTTTTTTTTGTCTTTATCCAAACAATGCTTTATTAATCACGAGTTAGTGCATTCAAGGATTATTTAAGTGGAAACTGTCCAGCCGAGCAATATCATTCGATTTGTAGAATCGTGACAGAAGGTTTTCAAGAAGTTTCAGTCGAGATTCAGACGATGGAAAAAAATATGACAAATGCATTGTTAGCACGTACAGTGAGAGATTTGCAGGAGGCAGAACGAAAGAAATTACAAGAGGTTCATGCTGTTTCGGATTAATATTTTCTAACCTAAAGATAGACTGTTCAGATACAAATTCTGACTGTTCAATCAAAAGAATCAGACAAAGACTATGACGAAACAATCCGTGAACACCAAGAAAGGTAGATACGCGTATATATATATATATATTAGAAATTGATTTTAATCCAATGAAAGATTAAAGGAAGTACTTGAAACAATTCAAGATATAATGGATGAACTAAGAGAGGAAATGGCAGGTCTTGCATCACTTGTCTGTTAAATAAATTATGTGCTCAAACAAGATAATGCACTTAAAAAAAAACTTTTTTTTAGCCATGAAGAATCTTCTGTACAACTAAGTGAAAATTGGGAAATTTTGAGCTTAAATGTTCTACAAACGTCAGAACAAAATAGTGAGAGTTTACAGTAAGCTGGCCGGTTTACAGACTGTATACCAAGGTTTTCTTTGAGGTATTGGTTTAATAAATCTACGTACTTCATTTCAGCGCATCATGTATCATAACCTGAAATATCTCTTTACCGTGTTTCATTGTTTACAAAAACGGGTTTCTTATGTGACGCTAGTTACCCACATGATTCAGACCTTTCATCAATACCTAATTCACTTAAGCCGTTTGGAACCAAGTCGCTCATCTGAATTCAAAAGCAATGAGGGATCAAGGGAAACGGAAATCTTTGAAGTTTGAAGGTACTATCGAAACAGATGGAATAGGTGTATCTGTGATCAAGCAAAATTTTTCAACGTCTCGCAAACAACCTGGGGAAAGTAGCTCAAAAGTAAAATAAAAAAATGTGGATAAAGATGAAGATCAAGTAAAGCATGTCGAAATCTTGACCCGCTCGCAACACGCAGAGTTACAAGGAAAATGTGTACTCATAGATCCGAATAGAAGAGACTTACTCTACTGCATGAAGGAGGATAGTACCATCGATAACAAAAAACTGTTCAGATTTACACAGAGCACCAGATCCAAGCTTACACGGCACTTTAAGAAATTACAAAAAAAATTAAAACCATCTCAGGTGAAATCAGCAGAAGACATACTTTCGAAGTAAAAAACATCAAGCGTAAGGCTCTCAACATTTCTCGATTACATTAAAGCAAGAGTTGATAATGAGGACTTACTGTATGGCTATTACGGAAATGAAACAAGGACGATGATACCACCCACGCTCTATTCGGGGATGAATAATGATTTTCATTTGAAAACGGGATGCAATCTCTATTGGGGTCGTTTATTTATTATACGCTACACCGGCTTCTATCCTCAAATGTCGATTGAAAATCAAAAAGAAGATTTTGAAATACAATTGTTTGTTAATTACTTGTTATTAATGCTGTCTCAAAAACATATTCAAGCACGGCTCTCTCAGAAAACGATAGATCGTCTGTTACTCTTTGCTGAAGAAACATTGGCTTGGTGTCAAGATGGTCATAATCTAGATGATTACAAAGAAAAGTTCGACGAATTAAAAAGTTATACTAACTTGGAATTACAATCATTGAACTACTTATCTTTCAGGAAAATGTGTTTCTCGCGCAAAGTGTATTTTGATCAACAAGAAAAACGCTTGGTTAAAATTTTGAAGTCTAAATTTGGAGAAGATTCTGTGTTGATCCTTGGAGATTGGTCAGCACCAACTGTAAAGTACCATGAACCAACCCGAAATAAGGGGATGATCCGGATGCTGAAGAAGAATGGCTTTGACGTGTACCTAATTAACGAGTTCAAAACATCATCTGTTTGTCCAGACTGCGAAGGGGCGTTGAAAAAATTCTGTACTGTTGCCAATCCAAGACCATACAGAAGAGAAAAAAAATCCAACTGTTACCTGCAATGGACTCTTAAAATGTGATAATCATTTGCCAGCAAAGTTATGGAATAGGGATCTCGCTGCTGTATGCAACTTTAGAAAAATATTGAACGAGTTACGTAAAACTGGAAACCGTCCCATTTGCCTCAGTCGTTAAGCCATGCCAACTTCATTACAACCAGGTTTCAAGAGACGAAACAATGCTGCATCATCCAAAAACAAGAGAAAGAAACATTCCGCTTGATAATGACCAAGCTATTTTATTCAGGTAAGATATCTAACAAACCAAACATGTCTTGAAACTAATATCAATTTATCTAGGATCTTTTTTGAGTCTCGACTTAAAAAGATAAATAAATCATCTAAAAATTAATTTTGATTCGTCTAGAAAAAAATTAACATCGTCTAATTTTAGGGTAAAATCCTGTAGAGTCGGTCTGAAAAAAAATTATAAAGGTTTTGAAATGTTTTGAAAAAGTCCGAAGCTGAAGTTAAAATACTGTAGTTTGATTGGTTAATAGAGACGATCTGTAATCCAGAACAAGCTATTCTACTTTTGTTTTACTCCAATCAAAACATTCGCAATTCAAAGTCACCTTGTTTAGGACAAAAAAAAAAACTTTTTTGAATCCATTTTTTTTTTTTTCTTCAGAAACTTTAACAATGAGTGGAAACGTCTCTGCATCCAAAGCTAAGCGTCTCGCAGCTAGAGCTGCTAAAGGTGATAAGAAGGCTGCCAAGTCTGGAAAGTCTACACCCGCTGAATCTGGAAACAACTCTAGTGATGAAGTAGCAGCAGTAATGGATAATCTCAAGCTTCACACTGATCGTACAGCCACTGGTGTTTATACCTCTCAAGAAAGAAGTAGAGATATTAAGATTGATTCTTTCTCTCTTAACTTCCACGGTCGTATCTTGATTGATAACGCCTCTATCGAACTTAACTTTGGTAGACGTTATGGTTTGATCGGTTCTAACGGTTCTGGTAAATCCACCTTTTTGGAATCTTTGGCTGGTCGTGATATCGAAATTCCTTCTCATATCGATGTAAGTATTAGTGTTTACAGAGTAAATGTGTACGTGGTGACTGATCTGTTATCTATAATAGATTTACTTGTTGAATCAAGAAGCTGAACCTTCCGACCGTAATGCTGTTCAAGCAGTTATTGATTCTGCTCAAGCAGAAGTAGCACGTTTAGAAAGACAAGTTGAAGAACTTTTGAGTGAAGAAGATGGTGGAGATAACCCATTGTTGGATGATATTTACGAACGTATTGAAGCCATGGATCCTGCTACCTTTGAAACAAGAGCCTGTACTCTCTTGTCTGGTCTTGGTTTCTCTACTGCTCAAATGGCTAAGGCTACTAAGGATATGTCTGGTGGTTGGAGAATGAGAGTTGCTTTGGCTCGTGCTCTTTTCATTAAGCCTACTCTCTTGCTTTTGGATGAACCTACCAACCATTTAGATATGGAAGCTACTGTCTGGCTTGAAGAATACTTGAAGACCTATGACCGTATTCTCGTCATTGTTTCTCACTCTGAAGATTTCTTGAACGGTGTCTGTAGCAACATGATGCACTTGACTCACAAGCGTAAGTTGACGTACTATGGTGGTAACTACGATATGTTTGTCAAGACCAAGCAAGAAAACGAAGTCAACCAAGCCAAGGCCTATGCTAAGCAACAAGAAGAAATTGCCCATATCAAGAAGTTCATTGCTTCAGCTGGTACTTATGCCAATTTGGTTAGACAAGCCAAGTCTAAGCAAAAGATTATTGATAAGATGGAGGCTGCTGGTTTGATTGAAAAGGTCGAACAAGAAGCTCCCTTCAAGTTCTCCTTCACTGACGTACCAAAGCTTCCTCCTCCCGTCATGGCTTTCCAAGATGTTGCTTTTGCCTATGATGGTAAGAAGGAACACTACCTTTACAAAGAACTCGAATTGGCTATTGATATGGATTCCCGTGTGGCTCTTGTGGGTCCCAATGGTGCTGGTAAGTCTACTTTGCTCAAGTTGATGGACAGCGAATTGGTACCTAGCGAAGGCCGTATTCAAAAGCACACTTCATTGAAGCTCGGTAAATACTCTCAACACTCAAACGATCAATTGGACAGCAAGCTCTCTCCTATTGATTACATGCGCAAGAAGTTCCCTGAAGAAAGCTCTGACATGGAACACTGGCGTCGTCAACTCGGTCGCTACGGTTTGACCGGTGCTCACCAAACTTCTTTGATTGAAACCTTGTCTGATGGTTTGAAGTCTCGTCTTGTGTTTGCCGAATTAGCTGTTCTTCGCCCACACATTATCTTGCTTGATGAACCTACCAATCACTTGGATATGGAATCTATTGATTCACTTGCAGATGCTATCAAGCGTTTCAGTGGTGGTGTTGTTCTTGTTTCTCACGATTTCCGTTTGATTTCACAAATTGCTAATCAAATCTGGATTTGTGATAAGGGACGTGTGGACAACTTTGAAGGTTCCATCAAAGAATACAAGGAAGCCCTCAGAAAGAATGTTAAATTGTAAATCCTTTTTTTTTTTTTTTCCCTCATCAAAAAAACATCCTATTTATACACCCACATCTTCCTCCCCCTCCCCCTTCCATTATATTCCATTTTTTCTATCTTTTTAACTTTAATAGAATACACACAAAGTTAAACAATGGAAATAATAATAAAAAAAAAAAAAAAAGTATTTTTTCTTTAATTTGTCTTTCCTAATTCCATCTTTTTCTTATAAGCTCTTTCAGCTTTATAGACCACACGATCCACTAATCCAGCGACAGTGAAAATACCACCGACGATAGCCAAAAGGCCAGTGACCAAACTAGTAAAAGCAGGTCTTGTTTCTTGATAGATAATGTGCATAGGAGAAATTTCCATATTGAAAAACACGCCAGGAAGGCCACCTGCGCCTTCCTTTAAGGCAATTTCATTTTGAGTGACTGAATACTGATTGGTATGGACTGCAGCGCTTTGCAAGTGACGAAGTTCAGTAGACACAATTTTGAGGAAATATTGATAGACCATACGACCTAAACAAAAAAAAAAAAAAAAAAAAAAAAAAAAAAAAAAAAAAAAAAAAAAAAAAAAAAAAAAAAATTTTAAAAAAAAGGGGGGATTCATTCGTTGTGTCTTACCATTCACGGTTTGTTTATCTGTATTAGCTAACGAATTGGTCACAGCCAAGATATCTTCACTTTGATCCTTTGTGTCTGGTCCAAACTTCAACTTGTTTATAGTATGGCTCATATCAAACGAATGGCCCTCTGAGCCTTGTGAGTATTCCTGAAGATCATGTACATGCATTGACCCAGCCTGGAAAGCACCACCCGGTGCAAAATGGAAATTACCGCGTACTTTGTTGACCAAGAGATGACCGTGTACATTACAGCCCTCGTTGGCCTGATTCTCAAGCTTATCCAACCAGCTTTCACGAATACATTGGTCGATTTGCTTTGGGTTGACTAATCCCCATCCTTGTTTCACATATGCTTCACGAACATCTTGACAGCTGTGACAGCAACCATCTTCGCGAAGAGGTTCAGCACCATAACAACTTCCACATTCAGGTGCTTCTTGTTGTGCCTTTTTTGCGTCGTTTGTATGATCTCCTAATCCTAAGAAAAAAAAAAAAAAAAAAAAAAAGATAATTCTTGGTTTGAAAATAATATATTTGACTCTTTTATTGTAACGTGTAACCTAATCAGTACCTGAATTATGGCACAGACACAGTGATTTAATTTTTCTTCAAGATATTCACAAATAAAGAACACGGGATTTATTTGTGAATCTGTTGTTGGTAACAAATTATTGTTAGCCAGCTGAATTTGATGTAGCATTTGACTAAAACAACTAGCAAAACCGGTTTATTGAAAAATGAATATGATTGGCTCAAAAAGGGGCTATGATAAAATTGTCAGTTGCCAAGAGAGAAAATGGGGGAGGAAGGACTATGACAGCATTGTCAGGTGCCAAGAGAGAATCAAAAATAACTTTCTTAGCCAAAGAGTAAAAAAAAAAAAAAAAAAAAAAAAAAAAAAAAAGAATGATCTCTGTGTAACTTTTATTTTATCTGGACTTCATAGTGTTGAAAGCGATCACCCAAGAAAAAGGTAATGGTGTCATTTGTACACATGGTACAGTCAGACTTGTGGATCTGGAAAAAAATAAATGCCGATGAATAAAATTCAGCTCAAGCAAATCCAAAAATGGATAGGCTTCTGGAGTTGAGCCAAGTAGTACTCATTATAAGACGTCAAAAAGATAAAGTTAATAAAAAAAAAAAAAATTGTTAAGCAAGTATAATATTGGGAGGTTTGAGGCGATCCGATACAATGTGGAAGTTGATCAGGTTGGTCATAGCTCGTGTTTTGAAATTTGGTTGTCTGGTAGTTGAGTATACTGAGCGTTGAATATACTGATTGCTTGATTCGTGAGACCGAGCATGACGCTCCAGACTGCTAGTGCCTATAATTTACCCAACGTCATGAAAGAATATCTCTGGAGTCTTGCGAATACGGCATATGTTTGTGGAAGGATTGCCGAGAACAGCTGTCTGCAGCTTTAAATATAAAGAGACATAAACCAATTATGAATACACATGGTTTTTAACTGTTAAGACATCTCGTATTCTATTTGCCCGTAATCACAAATCCAACGGTTACAAGCTGATATCGTTGATCAGAAAAAAAGTCTGTACAGGTTGTTGAATTTAGTCCTTTAGCATTTTTGGAACCTTCAATTCCAATTCTTTGCATTCCTTGGTGCTTGAGTTTCTACTATCTTTCGAGCATCCGATGCCTTCTTTGAAAACATTTGAATAAAATATACGTTAAGGTGCTTGCCACGCTCCCCGTCTTCCCCTCTTAAAATCGCCGGTTAATGCCACTAAAAAAAAAACTCTTTTTTATTACCAATATTACTTGGGTTCAAATATCTAATTTTACATGATCAAACGCTGTATTAACACAAGCATGATGTTTTTTTTTTTTTTTTAAAAAAAAAAAAACTCGTTCACTTGATGTTCAAATTCGGCGCGTAATACCAAAGAAAAAAAAAAAATACGTCTGTTTCATTAATTTGTGTGTGCTCTGCAATTCCTCAAGAAACGGTTCAGTAGCAAAAAACTTTGCTAGTTGTTATTGTTGTTGTAATAATACAACTGAAAGAAGTGTTTGCCATTTCTTGAGAAACGCAATCGCTCGTTACATCATTATTCATTTAATATCATCCTTTTAAACCAATGCGCCATATTAAAATATCTACAGAAACTATTTCCAGAGCTGCTTCCTCACAATTTACATTCTTGTTGTTGACTTTTAGTTTTGAATCGTTTGGAGTGCTTCGGTAAGAAATATGCAAAGGTATATATATATATATATATATATATATGTATATACAACTGTTTCATGTGGCAGCCATGACACTCAAGAACTGATGAACAAAGATTTCTTGTTAATTTCATTCTTCTCAAATAATATTATTAGAAATAAATAAACGAATATAAAATCATAAACATTTGGAACTTGGTTCAATAGTTCAGGCTTCTCTAAAGAGGTTTTTAAATGGATTTTAAATGGTTTTTAGATGGCTTCGCTTCCCATAAATTTAATTATTCTCAAACGTCTTCTCGTTTTAGGAGTACAAACTAAGCCCGAAAAAGGCAATGAAATAAGGGACGAATCGGACTTTCTTATTCAAGAACTCAATAGAAGAAGAGCGGATGTTCATGACACAATACCGCACCCCCAATGAAAATGTTGTCAAGAAGAATTATTTGTATTTGTCGTACAATGTCAACTGAAATTGATATACTTACGATTATGTATTAATCAAAAGAATGCCACTGAGTTATCTATCAACTTTACAAGAGATGTTTAGAGCGCATAAAAAAAAAAAAAAAAGTTGGGGAATTAATATAATGCTGGGTATAGAAAGTACTTGTCAAATGAAAACTAAAATGCCCTGAAAAAAAAAAAAAAAAAAATCGAGACTAGACTTGATTCAGTATTGTTTTCTTTTTGAGTTCCAGATTCAAAATGTTAAATTGAAAGTATTAATTTCAACCCAGAGAAGGAAGTATATACGTCAAAATCACGAAATAATGGATACAGCAGCAATAGGACACATGGTTCGATTATCACGTCATCTAATAGTCCTTTCTTTTGATTCATGTTACTCGCAAAAGGAAAATCTGTTACAATCTCGATCATGTTTTGGATTTATGCAGAGTTCATGTTTCTGTATTTAGAAGATTTAAGAAGCATTTTTTTTTTTTTTTTTTTTTTTTTTTTTTTGTGCGTCAGATGCTTCACTTTTTTCTTATTGTTATGGTTTCATTCCCAGCTCAGTTTTATCATCTATTTAAGGTACACTTTTTTTTTCTCTCTTTTGCTTTTGCTTTTGCTTTTTTTTTTCAAAAAAAAAATAATAATAATTTCAAACTACAAATAAGAACAAGAATGACTGAAGCCGTTTTCAAGCTAGCAAACCCTACAGACTACCATTTGCAACAACAACAACAACAACAACAACAATTCTTTATGGATCAATATCGTCAACCACCACCTGGGTTTCTCTCTCCATTGTTAAGTGACTTTGATGAATATGAAGTCAAGAATAACCGAATGGTTGACATGGACATGATGTCTGAAGAATCTTCTGTATTTTCTCATTCACTGATGGACATTCATCAAAAGTACAGTAGTGCAGATACCATCTTTTCTGTTTCTCCCCAAAGTCCTCTCATGTATAACAACCATCATCCTTTCTCTGCTCCTTCTCATCTTTCTTCTCATCCTCCTCCTCCTCCTCCTCCTCCTCAAATGGATTATTTGGCTGCTTTAAATAACCCAAGTTTCGAAGACTTGGAATCTTTACAAATACAGTAAGTTTTTTTTTTTTTTTTTTTTTTTTTTTTTTTTTTAAAAAAAATCTAAAAAGAACAAACTCTTATCTTATTGTTACAATAGACAACAAATCTTGAACGAAAAGAAACGACGAAGAAGAGAATCTCATAATGCAGGTAAAGTAAATACTTGTTTTAAATTTAAATAATTAAACTTTAAAGTAGTCGAAAGAAGAAGAAGAGAGAATATCAATGATCGTATCCAAGAACTTGGTACAATGTTACCTGCATCTATGCTTGAAGAAATCACGAATCCTATTGGAAACAACAGCAAACCAAACAAGGGTGCTATCTTGAGAAAATCAGTCGACCATATTCGATTGTTACAAGATCAAGTCTGTAGTTATCAACAACGTATACTTCAATTAGAATCTCAACTAGCCAACTTGACTCATTAATCCAATTCCGTCCTTTTACATGTACACACTCACAATTCCTTTCTCTCTCTTTTTTTTTTATAAATATTCTCATCTTCTCCCCCCCCCCTTATATATATATATATACAAACACTCAATCTTGCTATAATTATCGTTATGCACCAATCTATTTACACATTACTTAATCCTTTTCTTTAATAAATATCTTTTGTTTCATTTTTGTATGCTAATATGTACGTTACATGTCATTGTATGTCGGCGACAGAATTCAGGAACCAAAAAAATATTTGTCTTCTCGCGTGGTAAAAAACAGTAAAAAAAAAAAAAAAAAATCCTATACTATTCTCACTATATGAGGCTCAGTCTATCTTTGTAAGCACTTACGCCCTGAATAAATGTTTCACAAAAAAAAAAAAAAAAAACATGAGAAAACAG
>JNDS01003690.1:0-10213 GCA_000697035.1 Rhizopus stolonifer B9770
TTACTTGGGAAGCATTATGATTTGATCCAAAAAGAGAAGCAAAAAAAAAAAAAAAAAAAAAAACACTATGATTTCTTCAGTGATAGCATATTTTGATTGAATTGATTTCTTTTTTGATGTTTCATTGTTTTCAATAACAAAGACGCGCTTATTTCTTAATGAGTAATCAACACGTCGTGTTTTCCCAGATTAACAATGATCCGGTAAGAGATTCAAACAACTGCATGAAAAGGTACCAGCTTCATGTAAAGCTTTTTCCTTCATTTGGCTCAAGCATATTCACGAGAGTAATAAAATGACCGAATTCTATAACCAACGGCCTGGGTAACCTGCGTCACATATGAGATCTGTAAATTGTTTTAGTTGCTGCGAAAATTCTATGAAAATGATAAAGTCACTCATTGGAGATGGAAAAATCATTTTATAGCGAATAAGCAACAAGCTCTATATTATTATCTGTATTGATAACTTCATCCACTTCTTTACCCGCTTCTGCATGATTTTCAACTGTTTCTTTTGAAGGTTTATACAAGTGAGTATCAAACTAATTCATGTAAATAGCTCTTGTACATAAAAGTCTTGGTTTCTTAAGATTCCTTGTAAAACGCATTTCTACATCTTCCATTTCATCGATGATCTTAGTACATTTATTTACATCCTCCTAAATGTATGGCACAGCATAAAATAAACATACGGCCTCTTCGCGAGAAAAAACTGTAACACACTATGGAATAGGGATATCAATGCAAGAAGAAATATGCTGAATATCACCTTGTCTGTCTGGGGAGGAAGTGGAAGGCCTGCAATTCTCAATGGAGACATCGCCGTAGAGAACACGATTTTACCTTCAGGGGTGATTTAGATATTTGCATGATTTCTTTTGAAATTTACAAACACTGGCTTCAAAATGGGAACCCTATTGTACGGTTGTGTATATTATACTCAGTCTTGTAGTAAAAATCTACAATTTTTCACTTCATAGTGGCACGTCTTGTTTTTTTTTTTTAAAAAAAAAAAAAACTGTTTAATAAATGTTATTTACAAGGAAATAAATGCAATACAAAATAAAAGATTCTATCAACTGAGGGCGCGAAGGGGAGTATGGGGTCTTTTTAATCCATTTCCATTTCAACATCTTCCTTCTAAAAAAAAAGTGAAATGTGTAAGTTTTGTATATATTTTGTATTTTTTTTCTTACCTCAATACGACGAGAACCGAATTCTACATTAACCGTAGGCAATGCCTTGGGTTTTCTAATTTCTGTAATAGAAGGAGTGCTCAATACATTAGCAGCTGTGGTAGTTTGAGGTATGCAATATTGAGAGTGAACAAATGGCAAGTCCAAAGAACGTGTAGTACGAGTAGGTCCATCAGCATTCACCAAAACGGTACCCTTGAATTGAGCTACAAGATCAGCGTTCAACTTGGATCTCATCACAGGGTGAGCTGTGACCAACTCATGATGAAGCAATGATTGAAGACCGAGACGGGCCGTGTTGTTGGACAAGGCACGTGTGGCAAAAGGGAAAACGGTATAGTTGGCGTTCACCTCAGCATAGGCTGCACGGGCTGACTTCATCTTGAGTTGATAAGATTTGTTGACATCACGTTGATAGATAAAGGGCTTGTTATCTGTGTTCTTTACTTGACCGTCTCCGGTAGTCAAAACAATGTTGAGTTGGTAAACTTGGTTAGCTTCAATCTCAAAGTCATATTTCTCCAATTCTTGGAGAATCAAATCATCCAAAAATCGGTTCTCGATGTCCTTTCCTGCACGCAAAACAAATCTTTTCATGGGTGAAGAGAATGTACCTTCGACAGGTTGGCATCGGAAATAAGCCGCAATTTCAGTAATTACTTTGGTAATTTCAGAAGCCTAAGAAAATATTAAGAATTTTTCCGCAATCTTTTTTTTTTACCTTAACACCAGGACGAAGCATACGGCTGGCAGCTTCATATGCAAAGTAAGTAGCACAGATAACATCAGCAGCTTTACCAGTAACAGGTTGTTGTCTATCTTGAGCTACAACTAAGGTATGAGCAGCAGTAGCAATATAACCATCTACATGGACACCCAATTCACTATACAAAATTATTAGCTACTTAATCCATTTGAAATTCTTCTTACATTTTGGCAACATCACCAACTTTCAAGAAAACATCATTTTCTAGAAGAGGAGAAAAATTTTGAACATAGTTGTTTACAGATACAGCAGTAGGTACAGCAACACCTCTTTCTGTTGACTTGTACATGTTTCCAGTCTAATAAAAAAAAAATAAGGTACTTTAGTGACGGTTCTTTTTTTTTTTTTAACTTACATGACCATTGATCAGATCATCACCATATTGACACAGATCACAAACTGAAACACCGGCTTGAGCTTTTTGAACTACTAAAGGAAGAACAGCTACAATAGAAAAAACTGTCAATTTCAAATGATTCCAAAAAAAAAAAAAAGAATGTTCTTACCGTTTACAATATCAGCAGCAAGTTGGTATTTTTCCAACACTTTGGGGTTAGTAAGAGCGTTGTCTTCCTCAAATTTGGAAGCAGGATAATTGACGGTTAATTCCATGTTGGTAGCCATTTTAAACTAGTGTATTGTGTATGTGTGTGTATAAATGAAAACAAATTGAAAAAAAATTAAAAAATCCTTAAAGACTTCACTTGGGATCAAGAAAAAAAAAAGCCACTTTCGGAGTTTAATAAAAGGGGCTTTCTTGTGGAAAAAAAAAGCATGAATCTCTTGGTCAAAGTTTTTGTCATAAAGAAATGCGTGGGTGCCTTTTTTAATTATTTTCGATGGCTTTGATAAGATTCCATGGCTGTTGATGGATCTTCTGGTACTGGTCCAGTATTTCTCCTATAAGGCCTACTGTTGCTATTGTTGTTAGTGGCGCTGTAGGGTTGTTGATTAACACCTGTGCTAGCGGCACTATAAGGCTGTTGATTTACACTAGCATTAGTTGCAGTGTAAGACTGTGGGTTAACATTGACATTAGCTGCGCTGTAAGGTTGTTGGTTAACATTGTTGGTGACACTATATGGCTGTTGGTTCACACTGGCGGTAGTAGCGCTATAAGGTTGCTGGTTCACACTGGCGGTAGTGGCATTATAAGGTTGCTGGTTCACGCTAGCAGCAGTAGTGTTGTAAGGTTTTTGGTTCGCACTGGCGGTAGCAGTACTATAAGGCTGTTGATTGACGCTAGCGTGAGTGGCACTATAAGGCTGTTGATTGACACTGCTGGTGGTGCTATAAGGTTGTTGATTCACGTTATTGGCAGTAGTACTATAGGGTTGTTGATTAACATTGTTAGCAGTAGCGCTATAAGTCTGTTGGGGAGGCACATGTGTCTACATAAAGAGAGGTTGAAATTGATGCAATTACATTTTAGAGCTGGTTTTTACCTGTTGGTAATTGGGATTTGGGTTGCTACTTGAAGGCCTCGAGTAAACATCAGGAGTTTCAGGGTAATAAGGCCGCGCTTGTTGTTGTCGATTGCTATTGTTGTAATAGCCATCAGCGGGTGTGTAATAGTTATAAGCAGCCCTCAAGGGTTGTTGAGGAGTTTGATATGTGCTTGTGGGAGTTGAGCTAGGGTAATGATAATAATCCACAGTATTGGTTGTAGGCGTAGGGACTACATTTTGTCTCCAAACGGGTTGAACTGGTATACGCAAAGGTACACGAGCCAGGGGTCTATTTAATGGCTGAGTGGGTACATGAGGTAGTTGAGCTTTGGATAACATGAGCATAAGTTGATACTGCTGTTGTGTCTGATATTGCTGCTGTTGTGTCTGTTGCTGCTGTTGCTGCTGTTGTTGCTGTTGCTGTTGCTGTTGTTGTTGTTGTTGTTGTTGTTGTTGCCCATTGACGATACCTTTAAAAGTTTCCTCTAATAAATGTCCATCTGCATTCAAGAGTTGATTTCTAAATAACAACACAACCCCCTTGTATCGTTCAAATTCATCCTTTTGGATAAATAATTTGAAGGTAAGGACATCCAAAAATTCCAACTCCATCACATTCAAATCTCTCACTTTCATTCCTGTCACTTCAGACCATGTCTTGTTGGTGAATGTGTTGTCATCCAAAAATTTATTTGCTAAAACAATACAAGTCAGATTTTCTCCTAGTATTCTTTTCCCTATTACCCAACATCAAAGCTACTGTGAATAATCTATATTCTGATCCTTCTGCACCTTGTATATTTGGGTTGATTTGCAATAACATGGCAATATATTTCAATGATAACAGAATCACAGATTCTGAAAGTTGTGTAGCTGTCAAGACCTTGATTGAACTTGTCAATCACACATACACACATTGAGAAATAGCTTATTTATATTTACCTGCTTACAAAATTTTTTGAATGCAGCGCTGGTTCGGCTAGCAATCGTTGCTGTCTCTTTTGAGTGTCCTAGTTGATGATCCCCTGTTTGCTGTGTATAATTGATGGCTTTAGATAAATCGTGCAAGGCCATAACAGAAGGCCTTCGAGCATGCCACATGAGATAGATCATCATAGATGCAAAATCAGCTAGTTCAGGTATTGATAAAGGCAGTGTAGTCGATTCATTTGGTGTAGGTTCAGGTGGTATGACGAGATGATGTGGAGGTGGGGGCGGGGGTAACTGGTGTCGTACAACATTACTTGTATATGAAGGGTTATAAGAATCCATCACGTTTGGATAAGACGCTTGTGGCTGTTGTTGCTGTTGTTGTGGTCTAAGTGGGTGATGGGGATGTTGGGAGTACATGATTCTCGTAAAAAAACTATTTTTTTTCTTGTAATCCAAAAAGTGCCAATGATGCTAATGTTCTTTTTTTTGTTGTTGTTTTTTCTTGGCTTTAAAGTGAAGTAACTACTAAAAGGAGAAACAAAAAAAAACAAATATGCAAAAAAAAGTGATATATATGTATAAAAAAAAAGCTTTCTTTAAACAACAACCAAAGAAAAAGATAAATGGGGGGAAAGGGATTTTTGTAATTTTCTGCGTAAAGTGAGACTGCAGAACCAATTGACGGGCTTCTAAAGTGGATTACTGGGAATAAATTTCCAAAGGGTGGTTTTCATTTTCTCGATGAGCGGATTATGACGGATTCATTTCCCAAACGATATTAATTGCACCTTATTTTAAACACAATTGAACAATCGCCTTGTTTTAACAAGCATTGTAGATGAAAGAGGAAGTATATCTATAGATTAGGAAGAGGATGTAAATCCTTTTTATTTAGAAACGCTAACTTGAGACAGTACCAGAATGCTCAAGGACAAGACCGATATTCCATTGTTGAGGGCTTAGACACAAGAGTAAAGGAGGCTTTAATTGTTTCTGAGAAAGTTGAGAATTGAAAGATTTACTGATTTAAATATAACAGTGAGCAGTAGCTTTATTTGTATATTGCAATAAAACAAAACTTTCTAATTGTGTATTCTTTGTCAGAGGCTTTTCCCAAATGTGAATAACAAGCTCTATTAAGGCTGGCATACTTTTTCTGTTTGGTCAATATCACTGATTCTTCGTTAAAAACACCGATTTGATCATATTTTAAACCACCAAGCTCTTTATTACGCGATTTTTGTTTTTGCTCTTCACTTGTCTTACTTGTCTTCTGTTAGTTCAAACACACTATTGAAGACACACATGATAAAATATTTTTCTCTGGTCGCTGACTTCTCATATTGTTGGAAGTTTTCTTCTGCGATTTGTTTAATAAAGTTTGCTAAATCGTTTTCCTCTTCAATTCCAATTTCAAGTTTTTTTTTTTTTTGCCTTTAATACTTCTATTTTTCCGTTTCAGTTGACAGGCATTTTTTGTAATTTTTGGCAGTTGTATGACGAAAGATAATTTTTTATATTTTATCTTCTTGGCTTGTATTTACTTCGTTGCGATTTAATACGCACCAATATGTTTTTGTTTGGTTTGATTCTAATACAAGGAAATTCCTTATCATTTTGCATGAATATTTTAAATTTTCATTTCTGTTTTGTTGAACAACAATTTGACTGTGTTTTTGTAGACACAGATGAAACTTCTTATGTAATACAGGTAATTCGGATTTCTAGATTTCAAAGCAGCCACAGATTTCGCCACAGTCATGAAAAAAAGCAAATTGTGTAAGAAGTGCTACACCTCCGAGATTTACGAAACATCCATACAAATTACAGGAACTGGATTAAAAAAATTATTAGACATGATTAAAATTGCTTCGAATAGCGTTATAAGTTTGTTTCAAAAAGAAGCAATAAAGGATTGTATGATTTCATTAACAAGAAGATTAAATTAAAATAAAAAGGATTATAAAAAAAAGGGTATCTTTTCGGATATTTCATTGATTTCAATAACAAAGGTGTACGTGTTCTTTTATGTGTGATCAACGCGTGATATTTCTCAGATCAACCATAATTCAAACGAAGAGGTTCTAATAACTACATGGAAAATTGTCCCATTCATTTAATAATTCTTCCTTTGCTCAGTTCAAGCCTATACGCAAGAGTAACAAAAAGGCTGTAGCAATCTTATTATATGAAGCAGGTATTGTTGAAAGGCCCGAATACCGTAGTCAGTGATCCGGATTACCTGCGTCACATAAGAATTTTTACCTGCGTTATAAAATTCCGTAACGAAATCCTCATGCAAAAAAGGGCTGTGTTTTGTTTATGAAAAGCTTGAAAGGACTGGAAAGTATTAAATATAGAGAAATCACTGCTCACAACTATCATAAAAAAAAGAAGTAACACATTTGTTTTTTGTAACACAAAAAAGGTAGCCTACAGATAAAATTTTATTGAATTTAGTGGTATTTCAGAGCAAAACGTATTAATATAATAAAACAAGCAGTTAAGATTATGTTGTGTTATTTTAATGAATCTAAAAGTGACATTCAAAGTCAATTGCAAATACCAAAAAGTATCTTTTTATAAAAAACAATGCTACAAAATCCAAAGTTCTGGTTTAGAATGTTAAAAGAAAATATAGAATCAACCAATAACACGTAAATGATGTCTTTTTTTTTCTGCAACAGAGAAAAATGGGATTCAGGAACTAAAATCAAAATTTTTCGAACGATTTAAGCCTTGTATCACGAACAGCCAAGAACTTGAACATTAAGAATAAAAAAAAACATCATGGCACCTTGCCTGTACAATTCACTTAGTACCACAAGCATTATTTGAAATGTTCTTGTTAAATACATAACAAAGACTTGTAAGAAAAGAGATTATGTCTAAGTTTTTTTTTTTTTTTTTTTTTTTTTTTTTTTTTTTTTTTTTTCAAAAGTATAGAATCATTATTTTCCCGAAAACTATTCGTCTATGTGCTCCCTCTTTTTTCTCGTAATTAAAAAAAAAACAAGTGTATCTATGTACAACTGCGCACCATTCTGTAATCCGTCTGAATTTAATATATTTCTCATGTATACAATGAGATAACACATATTCACATGGTACGATTTAAATACACTCTTTTTAAAATCAAATAACCCTAGTATACACTCAAAAGTCTGTACTGAATGAGATGATGTGGATTTAGACATAGTTTTATTTTGTACAACTGTCACGAAAACAATTATAAAGACTTTGCGAGAACACAAAGATAAACAAACGTGTTTTCTAAGATGTGCGCAGGTAGAACAGTTTTTGTTCTAAACACACTGTGTTCCTATACTCATTTTGTATTATATGTTCAGCCCTCTCCATTCTTCTCATTTACAAAAATATAATGAGCTAAAAATAGCGTGTTTGCGTATCTAAAAGCAACATCTTTAACGATATGCCTTTTTGTCGCAGTTGAAAATGCCTATAAAACGTTTTGAGTTGTGCCGCTTTTTATTTATTTACTTATTTTTATTTTTAACATGTCATATTTTTATCCGGGCAAAAAAAGCAAGAAGGAAAGCAAGAAGGATAGCAAGAAGAATAGCAAGAAGGATAGCAAGAATAAGGACTCTAAAAATGAACTCACTGCTTTAGAAGAGGAAATGGTGAATCTAAGCGTGTCAAGCACTTCAATTGAAGATATTTCACAGCAACCCAAATCCTTGTCAGAACCTGCCCATATTACTAGATCCATTACAAAGGATTGGAAGAATACAAGGACAGTTGCGTTAAAAAAGCTAGATGCGGCCAAGAATGATGCGAAAGATAGCCGTTACTTGTTCATGGATTCTGACAAGCGCTATGCACACTATATGTATGTAAGAGATTATTATCTAGGGAAATCGCAGCAATCAAACAAACGTTATAATTTTAACCACGACAAAAAGGGACATCTTACTGTGTAAGTTTAAATATACCCAAAAACAAGCAATTGTACTCATATCTTGTTTTTAAAGAAACGCTTTAGATGAATATATGGAATGTTATCTTAGATATATTGAAGAACTTGATACCAACCTCAGTGAAGATTTTAATGTGGATCAACTTGAAAAAAAAATCTTCCATACTGAAATGTTGGTACGAACAAAGAAATATTTTAGTGATCATGTTTCATACCAAAAAAACCTTCTCAATGCCTATTATGCTCATATCAGATTACCTAAGGATCATCATGTTTCCTAAAATTTCCCTTTCTCTCCAAAGAAAATAAACAATAGCCCATAAAAAAAAAAACAATGATTTATTAATATACAAATTAAGCATGGCTGTTTCTGTATAAAGCTTCTTGAGTGACTTGAATTTCATCCAATTCAGGTGCAAGATCAGACAAAAGATCTTGTGCGTCTTTAAAGTATTGTAACTGAGTGGCAACAAGATCTGACAAGTTGCGATAAAACTCGGGCTATAAAGAAAGGTGAGGTTAAAAAAAGGTTCCTGATAATGGAAAAAAAAAAAAAAAAAAGTTTACATTATCCAAAGCAGCCTTCATCAAATTTGTAGATTCTTCAACAGCAGCGACGAATTGATCTTCTGCTTGTTCAACTTCTAAACGAGCAGCTTCGGATTTCTCAGGACGAGCCGAACGATATCTATCCTTGCAAGCATCCAATGACAAACGGATAGATTGAACATTACGTCTTGCCTTGTTGGCTTGTTCAATAGAAGAATTCAAAGTAGTCTGGACTGGTTTGTTAAATTGTTCGACAATGGTTTGGTCCATCTTGATGCGAGCATCAGCCACTTTGTTGGTGATAGTGGCATATTTGAATAAAGCGGTCCCTAAAGGATCTTCGGGGCCTACCTCTTGAGATCCTTGAGCTGCGACACGAGAAAGTCCGTGCAGCAAGGTCTTGGGTTCTTCAGGGGATGCTTGTTGTTGGGCAGCGGCACGGTCGGCAGCAGAGTTCAAGGTGAGCTGTTGGATCTCTCGGGTGACTTTGTTGGTGATATTGATCAAGGCTTGTTGGGCTTGAACAGGATAATCATAGGATGGGTTATTGAAGGTACGAGTGACTTTTAACATATTGGATTGTACATCGCGAAGAGCGTCAAGGCGCTAAATTTTAAAATATCAATACAACTGGGTGGATTGTTGTTCTTTATCTTACTTTTTCTAAAGCTTTGTATTCTTGAGGCAATTCGGTAACACTTTCAGCAGTTCCAAGCTTCTCTTGTGCGTACTATACACTTATAAATATGGGATGAACTTGATAAAGTGTACATTACCTGTCTAACCTGACCAAGACCTTTGTTGAGTCTTTGGGCAAAGGGATTTATACGAGAACCTAATTGCGCAAAACCGTCCAAAGTATTGTTAAAAATAGCATTTGGGTTCAATGCATTGGTGTTGGGAGCATTCATTTGTTGAACTGGTTCAGCGTCTACAACTTTAATACCGTCACTTGGTTGAGACATTTTATAAGAAAAAGGAAAAGAAAAAGACCAAAAAAAAAAAGCTGGGAATAAAATATGATTTATTTGGGGGGATTAAATTTGGCTCGGCATTGTTACAGGATTTTACCCTAAATTTAGATGATGCTATTTTTTTTCTGGACGAATCAAAATTAATTTCCAGACACTCTTTTTATCTTTTTAGACAAAGTAAATATTGAAATCAGACAGAAAAAGGATTAGCTTAAGGTTATCAGTGTTACCCTTTCTAGCACAAGATTCTTTAGTGGCAAACAAAAGCTAGTAACAAGATTTTTTTCTTCTTCATCTAGATCAGATACAGTGTTTGGCCACGTTGGAGTTCCACCCCAAATAAATTGATAAGCGTAATGTACAGAGATATCATGTATTCTTTTAGAGGCCATTGACTGTTAGATG
>JNDS01003692.1:0-12214 GCA_000697035.1 Rhizopus stolonifer B9770
AATTCGTTGAAGAAGAAAATGAAATGAAAAGATTTTTATACAAGTATGTACATCTAAACACTAATCTATAATGTATAGGTAAATGTCTAAATGTAAACTCTCATTCATCTAAAAGCTAATCCTTTTTTGTCTGATTTTAAAATTTATTTTGTCTAAAAAGATAAGAAGGGCGTCTAAAAATAAGTTTTAACTCGTCCAGAAAAAAAATAACATCATCTAAATTTAGGGTAAAATCCTGTAATAATGATAAAAAAAAAAAACTCTACTGCAACCAAGCAAAAATTTTCGATGATATTTATGTACACAATGATAGCTTTAAATTGATTTCCCACAAAAGATTAAGACATATTCATTCATGACTGTTGATACTAATGTAGTGTCTTCGAAGTTGTTTAATTCCTTCATTGTTGTGGCTGTAACTCGAATTGCTGGACTTCAAAGTAGCGACAGTGATAACAACAAGAACAGATTGAATAAGAGACGTCATACCCCAAAGATTGACAAAGCGTTCATACAAGCTACAAAAATTGGATTAAAGATTATTTGACAAAGAACAGACTTGAAAGGCGTTATAATTTGATTAAAAGAGAGAGCAACAAAGGACCATATGATTTTATCGGTAAATAAAGTTGTGCAGTTCTACATTGCTTTGCTTCCTTCAAGAAAAAATAAGGGTAAATATCACTACAGATATGCCAATTCAAACCTCTGATGTAATAAATGTACCAAATGTGATCACTAAAAAACTTTATCCAATAGCCCTGTGACACTTGATGTTCCTGTTCCCTTTCGAAGCGTGTATTTTGAAAAAGCGCACAGTTCCGCCCTCATTCTCTTTTTTTTTTTTTTAATAGAAATTTAGAGATGAATTCTTTGTATAATCATGCTTTGAAACAAAGCCATGCACTTCAAGGAGACTTGGAAAGTAAAGTGATTCTTTTTTGTCAAGTTTTTTTTTTTTTTTGTTCTAATATTTAAAATAGAATTCCAATTAGGAAAAGATGTCTCGGCGGGTCTACAAGGTAAAAAAAAAAAAAAAAGAAAAAGAAAGGGATAACTTTATTTATTGTTAGGTCAAATATCGGCATCTTTCAATTCTTTGCAAAGATCTATTGATGACTATGAAAACCTGGCAAAAAGAGAAATGATTGCTTTAAAGAAGGAAACTGCATTGACGTAAAGAGAGAGAGAGAGAGAGAGAGAGAGAACACGCGACTTTTTTTATATATAAGGAACGTCTAATTAACTATAAATAGACGAGTGAGTAAATTTCGACAAGATTGGCAAGAGATGAGAACACAATTTGAATTTGTAAAGAAACAACAAGAAAATCTACAGAATGAACAAAACAGAGATAGTCTTTTAAGAAGATCAAATCGAGCGCCATCCAATGTGGTAAGTGTCTTTAAAGAGGCATTTTTAAAATTAAAGTGTTAGCCCGAGAACCCATATCAACCAACAGCAAGAGATGAGTTTGCTTTACGTGAACAATCGTTTGCCAGAAATACGGATACACAATTAGATGATTTTATTGAACAAGCACAAAATTTATTAGAAAACTTGACAGATCAGCATAATATCCTAAAGGTAAAGAAAAGAAGAGGAGAAGAAGACTAACATACGTGATTTATAGAAAACCCAAAAAAAGATATTAGATGCAGCAAACCATCTAGGTTTATCACAAAACGTGATACGATACATTGAAAGACGTTCAGCACAAGATAAGTGGATATTTTATGGTGGAATGGTTCTTACTGTATTGATCATTTGGGGTATTATCCATTTCCTTTAATACATTTGTAATATCCTTTATGAGCCAGTGATTTATTCTTTTGAAATAAACAGATACACTACTACTTTTTATGTACACAGTTATATCCACTGTTAGTTATGATAATTGACCAAATGATAAATCAGACCTTCTCTCGTAGCATAGCTTTTAGAGCGTTTGCAGTCAGGTACGAAACATACATAAGGTACTTCTCCTTTATGGTTTTGTACGAGATGTCTTATGACGTGTGTCTTTTTGTCAAAGTTTTCCTTACAGGCAGGGCAAACAACCACTGGATATACTTGATCAAGCTCATCTTCAAGTGCTTTAGAGAATCCTCCTCGTCCATCTTTTTTAATCTCTTGCTTTGGGCTATTAGCAATACTATCTTCATCCATAGGCTCCTCTCCTGTGGCACTTTTGGGCAAAACTTTTTTTGAAAGTCTTGCTTTTTTCGCTGGAGGGGATTTAGGCCTCGTTTCTTTCCTGTATTTTTTTTTTTTTTTTTTTTTTTAAAAGTTTTTTTTTTTTTTTTTTTTTTTTTTTTTTTTTTTTTTTTTCTTACTTTTCGCCATGTACTTGTCGAACTGCATGAACATTCAAAAGATGATATCTTAATCCACCACGACTTGAATAAGTTTGATCACAATCAGCAAGACAACAATAAGGTTTTTCTCCACGATGAGCCTGTTTAACGTGATTTTCTCCATCAGCACGAGTTGACGTGAGTTCATAACAGATTGGACAGGTAAGAGGAGGATAAATATCTTCAATGATCTCTGTCAATAATCCTTTCATGTCAGTTGAACGTTGTCGACCCGTGGTATATTGTGATTTTGAGCGCATTGCGACCAGTTCAGGGTTTGGGTTCCTAGGTGGTTTACCATCGATAAGAAGACGACCTTTCAAATGGGAGCTAATAGGGCCAAGGGAACGCTCTTTTTTCATTTTTCAATTTTTCGCGTGTTTTTTTTTTTTAGAATGGGCTCTAAAATCTTCATTAGTTGTCATTACAACACATACGCAATCTCTCTAGTTAATAACTTACACGACTGAAAAAAAAAAGAAAAAAGAAAAAGAAAAAGAAAGAGAAAAGGAGATAGAGGGCGAATAAACCAATCAATGAGACTGGTGTGCGTTTTTTTTTTTTTTTTTTTTTTTTTTTTTTTTTTTTTTTTTTTTTTTTGCTAACCCGGACTTGAAAATGGACCAATAGAAAATTGCATTCAGTGCTACTTGGTTTTCTCACTTGCAGTTATCATTTTTTGTTTAATAAATAACTAAAATATCAGACTTTCTTCTATCACTTGTTATAATCTTGACGGTAAGAAAAAAAGCAAACAAGAATCATTTGGAAAGAAGGAGTTAGAGTATGAAAAAGCAAAAAAAAAAAAGCAACTGACTTTTTTTTTAGGTCATAACAGACAATGAGAGATAAGTGTGTTCGTGTTGCGACTGTGGCACAAATATATGTATTTTGGCTAAGGAGGGAGGGGGAGATTCGTTAGTTTGGGGTGTGTTTCATAAGACTTGGTATGTCTTTTAAGTGTTCGCTTTATCGGACATAGATGTTAGGTAATGGATGATATAGAATCCTGAATAAGGGGTTGAGAACATAAAGATATACAATGGACAAAATAAAGCTCAAAGATCAATAGAAAGTTATTATACTGGATCATGCATCTTTTTTTTAATGACACATTTCAATCAGTTCTTTGCTTTGTTTGGTTGTTGTTGTTGTTTTTTTTTTTTTTTCAATTTATCCGATATTTAGTGGATGTCTTTCCCCTGACATTGTAAACAAATAAAAAAAAAAAAAAAACAGCCTTTTTCTTTCTTTTCTTTAATTTTTCAATAATAATGTCTGAAACAAAAGATTATTCTTACAAAAAAATTACAGAAATTATCCAGCAAGAAGCTCAAATAGCATTGGAACATCCTTATACTTTCAAGAATCCAGTTAGAAATGTTGCTGTCATTGGTGCTGGACCTTATGGTGTAACTGTTCTTTCTTTTTTGAATAATAATTATCTTTTACTGACTTGTCGTAAAATGATAGCTTTGTAGTGCTAGACACTTGAAAGAATCCGGTTTGAAAGTCAAAGTATTTGAAAGAAATAATTCTGTTGGTGGTTTATGGTAAGAAAAAAAAAAAATGTACATGACAGAGAGAGAGAGAAAGTTGACGATAATATATAATTTAGGAAATACTCTGAGACACCACCACCTAAACCCGAGATACCCACCCGACCCGTCACCTCAAATCCTCTCGATCTAAGTAATGTACCACCTGAAGGAAGATACGAAAGAACACTGGAGATCACAACCAAAGTAAACGATATATTGGCCCAAAAGAGTCCTTCCTCAGGATGTTACCGAGATCTCCATACCAATATCCCTTCAAAACACTTTGCTTATCCTGATTTCCCTTTTCCTGAAGGAACTCCTACACTAATCGGGCACCAAACGGTCTTGGATTATTTAGAGAGTTATGCATGCCATTTTGGACTGCTTCCCTTAATTTCGTTTGAGACTAGTGTGGATAAGGTGAGCAAGGTCGAGAAAGGTTGGGAACTTGTGTTGAGCCAATATCAAGTATCTCCTAATGGCATCTTGAAGGAAACTAGATGGAGAGAAAGGTTTGATGCTGTTGTAGCTGCTTCGGGTATGCATCAGGAACCTTTTGTGCCTGATTTCAAACATTTGGCTGATTACGATGCTCTTTGGCCCACAAGGATAATACATTCTAAACAATTTAGACGTCCAGAAGATTTGAAAGATAAGGTAAATAAATCTTTTGTACTAGTGAGTTTACTCATCCCACAAAAGAACGTGTTAATTATAGGTGCAAGAGTATCCGGTGTGGATCTTGCAAGATCAATAGAAGGTTTTGCAAAATCAATCTCAATCTCAATCAAGGGCTCCTTTGTTACATCAGACCCCATTGAAAATTCAGTACGTGCTCTAATCCCAAAATGCACGACAATCAAGCCCGTGATTAGTTCCTTTTCAAACCCGGAGGGTAAGGTAGATGGCTCAATCACATTTGAGGATGGAACGGTAATGAATGACGTCGATCAAATCTTTTTTTGCACTGGATACCGCACCTCCCTTCGCTATTTCCAGGATTTAATTATTGAAGATTACAAGCCCTCGAGCGATCTGATTTATGCAGATGTGCCAGAAGGGCATGTTGTCCTGGGATGTAAACACGCTATGAATACTTATCATGAAACATTTTTGTTGTCTGATCCCACTTTTTGCTTTGTCTCCATGTCATCCAAATTCAGTATCACACCCTATTTTGATTCACAAGCCAGAACTATAGCCAGAGTCTGGACAGGTGACGCATTTTTACCCGATAGCAGTTGGATGTATAGACTGGCTGCGGAATTTAAGCCTGAATATCCAGAAGATGTGTATACGTGCGACAAAATGCGTAGAGAAGTGTTTGTGACTTGGTTGAACGATCATGCGAAAAAGCTAGGAAAGGATTTGCCCCGTATGGAGAATTTCGATTCAATGTATGAAGAAGAAGGAAGGAAATTGTTTAAAACTTGGGGTGAATTAACAGAAGCCAACTTCAAAAGGACAAAAGAAAGATTGCTAAAGAATTATACTGCTTTGAAATAAACGTAGGATTGCGTACAATTGCGCAAGTCGTACAAAAGATGCACAATTAATCACCACTACAGTTTATTGGTCTTGATCCTATTATTGTATTAAAAATTGAGACAATGGAAATATAATGCAAATGTTGATATTTCAAAGAACGATCTGATCTTATACATCTTGTTTGTATTCATCAAAGTCTATGCTGTGGCGCAGTTTGCATTGATCTCTTTTTTTTTTTTTTTTTTTTTTTTGAAACTATGAACACCTACAAGTCTTACAGTGAACGTGCTAAGCAACACAGCAATGCCTGTGCTAGAACTCTTTTGGAATTAATGGAACGCAAGCAAACTAACCTGTCAGTCGCTGTTGATGTCACCACTAAAAAGGAATTGATTTCCATTGCAGATGCTATTGGACCTTACATTTGTGTTTTAAAGGTAACATGAAGAGAAGAAAACTTTATTCAATGTACCAACCGCTTCCTCCTCCTTCCCCCCTTTTTTTTTAAAAAAAAAAAAGACTCATATTGACATTGTTGAAGACTTTGATGCTGATCTGATCCAACAATTACAAGAATTATCAAAGAAACATGACTTTTTATTTTTCGAAGATCGCAAATTTGCAGATATCGGTAATACTGTCAAACACCAATACGCTAACGGTGTTTACAAGATCGCTTCTTGGTCTCATATCACCAATGCACACACCGTACCTGGTGAAGGTATCATCAAGGGACTGGCTGAAGTCGGACTTCCACTCGGCCGTGGTCTTCTCTTGCTTGCCGAGATGTCTTCTAAGGGAGCTTTGACCAAGGGTAGCTACACCACTGATTCTGTAGAAATGGCACGTCGTAACAAGGACTTTGTGTTTGGATTCATTGCACAAAACAAGATGAACCAATACGACGATGAAGACTTTATTGTCATGTCACCTGGTGTTGGTTTGGATGTCAAGGGCGATGGATTGGGTCAACAATACAGAACACCCCGTCAAGTCATTCTTGAAAGCGGTGCAGATGTGATCATTGTAGGTCGTGGTGTCTATGGTCAACCTGACAAGTTGGTAGAACAAGCACAAAGATATCGCCAAGCTGGTTGGGATGCTTATCTTGAAAGACTTGCTCTTCATAAACAACAATAATAAAGGGGGAAGTTTTTTAATAGGAAATTATATAGAAAATAAAAATAAAAAAAAGGGGGGGGGTCATGCTTTCTAATCAGCAATATAAGAAAAGCTTTGGAATTCTTGCTGTTCAACTCTGGTCAGTGCATTATTAATTGGTGTCAGTGCGGGTCTTTCGCGTGTAAATTCTTCGTCAAAGTTTGAAATATCTAAAGGGCCGTTTGTTGTAGGACAATAAGGTGGGGGTACACGTTTGGCAAGCATATCTTCCCAATTAACACCTTGGAAGAATGGATGTTCTTTGATTTCTGTAGCATCGGATGGGCCAGCACCTAATCTTTTCTTGGATTCACGAGTCAACAACTACAAAAAAAAAGGGGTTAGATTAAAATATGGGATTTTTTTTTTTTTTTTTCTTACGCGTTGACAGATAGAGACGGAATCTCTAGACATGTTCACTGGATACAAAATCTCGTCTTCCAAGATAGCATCAAATATTTCATCTTCATCTTCACCACGGAAAGGGGATTGTCCTAATAACATTTCATAAACCAACACACCAAATGCCCACCAATCAACAGCACGACCATACTTTTGCTCCAACAAGATTTCGGGTGCCATGAATTCGGGTGTGCCACAAAAAGTACCTGTAATGCTCTCATACCACATATTTTCTTTACAAAGTCCATAATCAGCTACCTTGATATGACCATCCAAACCCAACATGATATTATCCAACTTAAGATCACGATAGATGATACCCTGGCTGTGAAAGTATTCTAACGCTAATAAAACCTCACAAGCATAAAACTTGGCTCTTCGCTCAGAAAATGGTTCACGCTGAATATGCCACATCAAATCTCCACCACTCACATATTCCATCACAAAATAAACTCGACTCTCGGTTTGAAAGCATGACTGGAGTCCGATCAAAAAGGGATGCTTTTCTCGGTTGGCAGCTAAAAAAATACGTTTTTCAGATCGAACACTATAAAATAAAAACCAAAATATGAGACCTTTTTTTTTTTTTTTTTTTTTTTTTTTTTTTTGCAAATTAACAAAGTGACAAGACTCACCTTTCAATTTCGTCATTGTCGATAATAAATCTCTTTTTCAAAACCTTGACAGCAAATAGTTTCTTGTCGTACTTGTCTTCTGCCAGCATGACTTTTCCGAAATTACCTTTACCAAGGACATATAAAAAGTTAAAGTCGTTTAATGTGACATGTCTTTGATCAGAACGTTCCTGTTATTTTACAATGTGAGACAACGGATAACCAAAAAAAAAAAAAAAAAAAAAAAAAAAAGCTTACCTTAGGTGTAATGTCCATAGTAGGTATTTGCTGTATTTGCATAGGACCACCAGCTTGTTGATGATAACGAGGATCATTTGTCTGTAAAGGGTATTGATAGGGTTGTCCATGTGTGGGTAAAGCAGGTGGTTGTTGAGCACGGCCTTGTGAAGACGAAGGCTTACTTTGATTCAAGTTTAGTTTGGATAAATCTTCAGAAATAGGATCATTTGAGGCTCGCTTTTGTTTGTTGGTATTAGAAGAAGTGGATGTCTCGAGTGTCTTTCTTTTGTTGGCTGCTTTGATTTCTGCCAACATTTGGTTTGCCATTTCCATTGAAAGACCACAGAAATCAGGAATAAGATGTTGACATTTTGTATGACAAGTGATGCTACATTCTATTCTTATTTTTAGTTTCACACTTTTTTTTTTTTTTTTTTTTTTTTTCTTTTTTTTACCTGAACATTTTTTGGCTCCTCTGGATCCTAGAGGAAGCATGTAACCACAATGACAGCACCAGTTGGCACCGATATTCGTAATAGGCTCAAATCGATGAGGAATTCTGTGATTTAATCTGTCTTCATCCGAATCCTTATCAACAATAAGTTTTGAGATACACTTTGTCACTACTTTGGTATAACATTTCTTATGACAACTATATTCACAATCTAGAGTATAATAAGTATTCCTCATTCAATTAAAAATCCATGCTTTACCTTCACATTGGTATCCACTGTTGACTACAAACTCACTGCAGAGTGCACACTTCATAATATTATAAAACTTTCTCTCAACAAACTGATGACCGTTCATTTCGTGTACTTCCTCCTTTCTCTGTCTGACTGCACCCACACGGCCCAACTTATCCAGTGGACGGCGATTGGCTGCCTCACGTACAAAGTTAACCTGGAGTAACATTTCACCCGAGGGCTCGACATCAAACCAGGCCTGAACGCCGCCCTCTGCCATCCCCACATCCTTTGGTCCCTCCTCTTCCTCCTGTGTCTTTTCATCTGGCTGACTGATTTCTTCCTGATTTTGATAGACATCTGCTGGCACCCACCGAGGATCGCTTTCCTGTTGAATCTTCTTTTTACGTAATCCTTCCGCAATATCCGTGATCTTGAGCCAAAAGATACCGATAGGCAAACTTCTCTCAGCTTCCTGATCATAAATAGAGATCTCGACCTCAGTTGCCTTGTTCACATGTGTCTCACAAAGGTCTATCCATTTATCTTGTCGAGAGAGTTTGGAACGAAAGACGATGTTGCCGTCAATCTTGACAAAGACGATTGTATCTGGTGTCTTGAACATACGTGTAGGTGCATGGGCTAATCCTCTGGCCTCTAAAATTTGAAGTTGTAATTTTCCTGTTACTGGTCTTCTTAATCCGGGTGCCATACGAACATAAGGTGTTTCTGGTTCTGGAGTGTTGGGGGGGTTCAATTGGAATGATCAGTGTGAACTTCTTCCACCTTAATATTTAAAGACTTACCATAATCATCATCTCCATCTCCTTCACCAATATAAAGACTCTTGTATTTTCTCAGGGCCTTTGTCATCAAACTAAATTTCTCAATACTTTCATACATTTGGCCTTGTAAATCCAATCTTCTCTTTCTATCACTTAACGAAGGATCTCTGTCCATCACATCTGCCATTGTCTTGATGCCTTCCAATACTTTATTTTCTACATCCAATTTATATTCCAATTCATGTAATTTAAGAGACACTTTTGATTTGTTGTACAAGGTCTCAGTCGTTAACAAATCTATAGAAGAAGAAGAAGAAGAAAAATGCATGAGTTATTTGTCCTTTTTTTTTTTTTTTTTTTTTTTTTTAACTGTAAAAATTATTTACCCAAGGTGGAATATTTCTTAATATCTCGAGATTTATTAATCGAATTATTTTGAACTGTGATATCTGGTATATCTGAATCCTTTTTTGATTCAATTTTGATCAATTCTTCCGTAAAATAATCAATATACTTTTGGCACTCTTTGATTTCAGTTTCACATTGTGATAGTGCATTTCGATCGATCAATAGAGGTTTTAGTTGATATGCTTTATCTCGCACTCTTTCGTTTTGTGCAATCTTTGCTTTTAATTCTCTAATCTTGGAATCATACTGATCCTATTTCATTTATAAAAATTTAGTTTTTTTTTTCTCCTTGTTCTATTTTAAAATAAAGTATTATTCTAACTACACTCATTGCGTTGTAATAAAAGGACCAAAAAAAAAATAAAAATAAAAATAAAAATAAAAATAAAAAAAATACAAATATAAAAAAGAAATATCGTGTACCTTATTTTCAATATCGGTGCGGAGATCCAAATCCAACAGTTTCCCCAAAAAAAAAACACTTGTTTAGGAATAAGCAGGACTTGGGTTCAAAGGAGAGAAAAGGAGAAACTGATTATAACAGGAAAAAAAAAAAAAAAAAAAAAAAAAAAAAAAAAAAAAAAAAAAGATCAGTATACAGAAAGGTTAACTTAATCGCATAATCATAATACTTCTTCTGCCAGTTTTTTTTTTTTTTTTTTCTATGCTTTGACAAGATCATTCAATTTTGTTATTGTTTCTTTCTGCTGCTCTTTTATAGTAGCTTGTATAGCTACTTTTCGTCTGTTGATCCAATATTTGTCATAATATTTTAGGAACCCAGACTCTTTTTTTTTTATTCTTTTTCTGATGTTTCGTTGTTTTCAATAACAAAGGATATATGTATTCCTTAATGGGTGATTAATGCGTGGTATTTCCCCAGATTAACGATGATTAAAGCACAAGAAATACTCTAGAGCAACAGTGAATGAATCAATTGAATGTCTCACTAGTCAGTTTGAAGGCTTAAAAATTGCAAAAACCATCTCATTCACGATTTCATGGTCAACAAATGTGTGCCTTGACGATTAAAAAAAAAAAAGGCTCACCTGGAGCTGTCATTGATTGTTTTGATATATTACCCCCCCCCCAATGAACCTGAAGTTTGATCAATTTACTTGTTTATCTTTATAGAATTATTTTGTGGACTTAAGATTTGTATGTTATTCCCTAACCTATTATTGTTCTCGAGTAGAGCTTTAGCACTTTTTTTTTTTTTTTTTTCGTGATCGTATCTTTGACAGGAAAAATCAATCTACATTAGTCAATTAATAGCTAGATCCTATTGATTATCAAATATTCAAGTAAACCGGATATAGTATTTACCAGGACTTTTAAATTAATAAAAGGAAAAACATCTTTAAGATAACAGCAGTGGAATACATGATAGGCTATGTATGAGACATATATAAATTTATATAAAAAAAAATACGCGTACTCTAGAATCATTCCAATTATGCAAACTATATGTGAGTGTGTATGTGTGTGTAGTTTTTTTTTTTTTTTTTTTTTTTTTTTTTTTTAGCTCATTTACTTTTAAAATTACGTATCCCAATAAAAGACTTTGCCTCAAAAGAGAAGCACTCACCGCGCTTTCAATCCAATCCTTCTCGGTTCTTTGAAGGTTTTAATTTATTTTTGTTTGTACTCCATGTAAATTCAGAAACATCCCCTCCCTCTCTTATGTTGATCACCTTTGAATAAGATATTAACCTATAAAAGGCTACAATCTTTTTCAAAGATGGTATGTTACTCAATCAAGATCAAAATAACGACGAATGTATACGTGTTCTAGTCTTTGAATCATAATATGTTTCTGTCTTCCAAAAAAATAATAATAATAAGAGTTTACTAACCTACTTTGTTTTTCTCACGAAAGATAATAAAAAAAAAATCCATCAGGCTAGTATATTACCTCATTCATGTCTTTATCACAAACACAAAGAACAATGTATGATAACAAATGATCAAATTCAAATATTTGTGTTTATGAAACTTGAGAAAGCGGAAAAAAAAAAAAAAAAAAAAAAAAAAGTATACCGACTGACGCGCACAGGCGTTTTTTTAAAACAACATTACCTGTGTTTCCTTAATGAAGTTTCAAGAACTTTTTTTTTCTTGGTTTCCGAGTAAGGAGTTTACAGTTTAAATGAACACGGCATTTTTCATGAGAATCTTTTTCTCGGATAGAGTATTCCTTTTATTGCATAATATGTAGGACAAGTACGATTTGTTTGTTTTCCCTTTGGAAAACCAAGAAAAGCAGTGTTCTCCAAGCCCAACAATCGTCATTGTTCTTAAAAAAAAAAAACATGCTGCTCCAATGTGCCTGAAAATAACACATGTTTTAGTATGCATTGTACAACTACAACCAAGAATCAGAAGTACTTCAAATGATATTCCCTATTTGTAAAATGAAACATACTCTTCTCTCCATACTTCTAAAAACAGATTTTCCCCAAAAAAAAGGGGAGGGGGGAGAGGGGGAGGAGAGTTTCCCAAAAAAAAAAAAAAAAAAAAAAAAAAAAATTT
>JNDS01003695.1:0-25219 GCA_000697035.1 Rhizopus stolonifer B9770
TTTTTTTTTTTTTTTTTTTTTTTTTCAACTGTAGACTCCTTTTATTTTCTTTTCTTTTTTTTATTTATTTATTTATTCAAGACTATGTCATATTCAGATTCTGATGATGATTATGAACCACTTGATTTAACCGTTGAAGGATTTCATAGTACAGGCACACAAGGTTGGGGTACACTACTAGATCCACAAATAAAAATCGACGCAAGTTGCGGTCAACTTCATCGACAGGGTAGAAATTTTCGACCGATAGATGAACAACTTATTGTAGATAGAAGGTTAGGAAAGCCTCTACCCCCGGGTGGTTTGAACGGTCCTAAAAAGAAGAAGAAGAGATCAAAAGCTAAAAAGAAGCAAGAACAGCAACAACCACAAACACAAATACCAGTAAAAACACCAGTAAAACCATCAGTAGATAAACCACAACCACAATTAAATAAAGCGGCAGCAGGGAAACAAAAAGGAAAAAAGAAAAATGAACCTAAATTGGTTGCTCCATCAAAACCTAGACCCAATCTAGATACACACGCTTGGTCAACTAATCAGTTAATGGAAACACCCTTTTGGGAAACACCCAACGGGTCTGCCGCTTCAAGATATGCGGACCCTCCTGTCGAAAGACCTCAAGTGACACAACAAGGAAACCATGCACCACAACACCAATCCAATTATTATGATATGCAACATACTGTCAATCAACCAACGAATCAATATACCCCATGTATCATTTTTACTATCGAACTTGCTCCTGGTGTCTCTGTCAAATTAACTGTGTATGAGAATGATGATCCTATGAATGTTGTTCATAAATTTGAAACACAGCATCAATTAACAATGTCCGCTGAAGCAAAACACAGATTTGCTCAACGAGTCGCCATATTGTTGACAAAGTTTCATGCTCATTAGGCAGGCGACGTCTTTTTTTTTTTTTTTTTTTTTTTTTTTTTTTTGTATATATTTGAAAAGAAATTATGCAGGGAAGAATCTCCATTTCTGCTTTATTAAATGATCCGCCTGTCAAAAATCGTAGAAAAAGAATCAATTCAGCGCAATATGATCGCTTAATGGAAACTTTTGAACAAACGGATACACCCAGTTCAGATGTAAGAGAAAATCTAGCAAACGAATTACAAATGACAAAAAGAGAAGTCCAGGTAAAACTCACCAATTCCAAATCTTTTTATTAACATCTCAGGTTTGGTTCCAGAATCGTCGAGCGAAACTGAATAGAGAATCCAAGCAAAAGAAGGTGTCCAATGAAATGTCGCCCATTGATTTATTGGCATCGGCAGCGGAATATGTACAATCGGATCAGAAAAGAAAAAGTTATTTACATTAGAGTATATATAAAACGTTCTTATTCGGATGCATTTCCCAAGCATTCTTAACCATTTCACTCTAAACCAAACATGATGTCAAATTGTGCTTTCGGTGGGGTGTTGGAGAGTGAAAAAGAAAAAGAAGAGTGAAAAAGAGAAAAAAGAGAATATTTTCTTACATATTTTAAAAGGGACCCTTTTTTTTTTTTTTTTTTTTTTTTTTTCTCGCCTCCTTTTTTCTAGTCATTACCTAAAATGGATTTATTTGATCAATACTGGAACAATACAACAAACTATCAAGTAAATATTTTTTTTTTTTTGATTTCAATTTATTAAAAAAAAAAATTTATAAAGAAACAACAACCACAACAAGTAAAAACAAAAAACAAAAAAAAAAAAAAAAAACCCCCTCAAAAAAAAAAAAAAAATTATTGAAATTTTCTAATATTTTCTGTAAAGCCTTTTCAAACAGGAGGTCTCGTTCAACCTATGATGGATGAGGCTTTACAGGTAATTAGATACAAGTCTTCAATTATTCATTCTGTTTCATAGTCACTTCACTTCAATTCACCTTTTCCTAATAAAAAACGATATTCAGTTGATCTCTGGTCTCCTTATCTATCACCTATTATTACCACCACACGTACCCATTCAACCAAAAGAAACAAACGACCTTCCACTTATTCGCGCTGGACGCATGAAGAAGATGAGTTATTAAAACAAGCAGTAAGTATTCATGGTTCACACAAATGGTCTTTGATTGCCGCTCATGTACCCAGTCGTACACCTATGCAATGCTCCACACGATGGCTAGGTGCCTTAAAGTAAGTCTTTTTATTATTATTATTATTATTATTATTAAACATCTAATCAAAAACACCTCCCCACTCCTACAGTCCGAATATTCATAAGGGAAGATGGACAGAAGAAGAAGACAACGTGTTGAGATACTCTGTACTCGAATATGCTAATCTGACTGACCCCGAAGGTCGTATTCAACCTATCCCATGGAACAAAATTGCAGAAAGAATACCTAATCGAACCGGTATTCAATGTCAAGCCCGTTGGACGGAAGCATTGGACCCTTATGTTCGCAAAGGGAAATGGGCTCAAGAAGAAGACACGTTATTGCGCTTGGGTGTGGAAAGTTTTGGTACTTGTTGGATTCGTATTGCGGAAACCATTCCGGGTCGTACTCAAAGACAATGTCGTACACGATGGATGCAAATCAAGGCAAAACCACCTAAAAAAGATGATGTCGCTAGTGATCTTTCGGCAACAGATGATGAGGATTTATCGCAAAAGGATGCTCTGCCCTTGTTTGTGGTGGATGATTTCACTCAATTTGATACTCGCTTGGATGTATTAAAAGAACAAGATCTCTTTTTAAACAATTGGCCTTTTAATCAATCTTCCTTTTTATAAGCTCTCTCTATGCTCTTGTTGTTGTATATTTATACCTTTTTAAGCCTATTATGCCCCCCTCCCTCCCTCTCTCCCTCTCTCCTCTACCCTCTAAACCAATTCGATTATTTAAAATAAATTATTTATAAATTATGTTTTTCTTTAAAAGGCTTAGTTATTTTTATTATTCCAATCTATGGTGTGTTCTTTTTAGGCAAGAGGACTAATCAATCTATTGAAAAAATTCAGATACAGTTCCCTTTTGTTCAATTTTTTTTTTTTTTTTTTTTTTACCTAAGAATTGAAGGTCTAGGGTTACTACGTGTAATACCCAAGTAGATTACAAAAGGAATGAAGCCCCAGTGAATGACTGTCTTTGTGACATCAGCAACCTAAACAACGGTCAATTGTCATTTCTTATTATTCTTATTTCAAACCTTATAAAGTGCGTCCTTGGTAGAATCGTTCATTTTATGTAAAAAAAAAAAAGAAAGAAAAAATTTGTCCAAAACAAAAAAAAAAAAAAAAATCTTGCAAGCTAAGAAAAAAAAAATGATTGTCCGCTTCCTTAACCCATGTTTGAGTTTTTTTTTTTTTTTTTTTTTTTTTTTTTTTTTTTTTTTTTTTTTTTTTTTTTTTTTTGTTGTTATTATTATTTATTGCCCTTTCTTTTTAATGTACAAACAGCCAATGTCTAAGTATTTACAGATTTGACCAATGACATTACTTGCCAAATGGTAATATTGAAAAGCAGCTATACATAAATAAATCTTGATGACCATACGATGATCTAAAACAATAGAAAAAGTACTAAAACCTTTTCGTCAGCTACTTTTTTTTTTCTTTTTCAATGCTTGTATCAGAACTTACTCCTCAACCAGTGTTTCATATTTTGCTAATAAATAACCCGACATTAAAATCAAAGTCATGGAAAGATTCAAGTTTGGGAAATCAAGTTTTGAAACATGAGCAGTGATCATCAAACCGACTTGATGTCCAAAAAGTAAACCTATAAAAGGAATAAAGATGGCCAGATGGTAATGAACTAAATCAGGCCAAGTCTTGAGCCACATGTAAGACCAATAACACATGATCACAAAAGGACTTAAACCCAAGAGTGCATCTAAAATGGAAGTCTTTTTATGAGATCTATCTGTTGGCCAGATCTTGACCGAGATCACGTTCCAGAGACTAACCACATGAAGAGGGGGGGGGGGAGGAGGATTGTGAGATCAGTTACTAAATTTTTTTAAAAAAAGAGAAAAACTTACGCGGAAAAGATGTTAAAGATCATGATGACACCACCCAAGATGATCAAACCATGATTCAATTGAAGATGTCCTATCCAATGTTGAGAGAAATCTACTTGAGGTAAAAGCTCATTGACACGAAGCATCCAAAAGGCAGGTCCGAAATAACCCGAGATCATGTGTATACCACAGAGCATCAAGACTCCCTCAACAGGACCACTCACATGTCCTAAATATAAAATGCCTGTATGATATTCTTCCCAAGTCGATAAATAAAAAGTGGCTAAACTGGCTGTTAATGAAGCCACTGTCCACCAGCTTTGTCCGAGAAAAGTAGCTGAAGCCCAAGTGAGGACACCTAAACTGGTATTCAAAGCATCACAACCTAAGCGTGTTAAAAAAAAAAATCTTTTTGGTGACTAATTTTTTTTTTTTTTTTTTTTTTTTACCATGATCAAAGAGTTCACCCAAGGGACCTGATGTACCCGTACGTCTAGCTTGTTTACCATCAATAGCATCAAGAGATTGATAAATAAACAGTCCTATCCCAAATCTATCACACTTAACATTAGGCTATAAATTTTTTTTTTTTTTTACGTGTAATAAACCCAGTGAGGACATTCACTTAGGTCTTGAGTGAAATAAAATAAAGTGATGACGTTAAGAAGAATGGTCATTAATCCCAAAAGAGTAATCATGTTGGGTCTATAATACATATAAAAAAATCTTAAATTAATGATCAACCCAACTGAAACTTACGCTATCCACAAAGGAAATAATTTGACAAGGTTATTCCAATAGGGATTCAATAAATAATTCGATATCAAAGATTTATCTACTCCTCCATATCGGTATAGTTTTAAGCCCGATAAACTTTCTTCTGGAATATACTTCATTGACAGACAGAGAAAAAAAGAGAGAAAAACAAAAAAAAAAAGGGGGAAAGACGAGGGATAAATTTATTGACAACGGGGATTAAATCTGACAATTAAACATATCAAATCATATGAAAAAAAATACACGTACCCCTTTTTTTCTTTTTTTTTTAATGAAAAAAGAAATCGTAAGTGTTATCGGCTCTGGCAATTGGTAAAAAGAAAAAAAAAATCTCAAGTTATCGTGACTTATATATTCATAGGGGCTCGGTGATTGGAAAGATTGTTGCCGAAAACGCTCTTAGATATCCCGACCTATTTGAAGCCGAGATCAGACAATGGGTATTTGAAGAAGACTTTAACGGCCAAAGACTCACAGACATTATCAACCTTGAACACGAAAATCCTAAGTATTTACCAGGCATTCGGTTTCCAAATAACTTGCGTGCCCTGCCCGATTTGATCCAGGCAAGTCAAGGCGCCACTCTCCTAGTCTTTGTCTTGCCTCATCAATTCGTTCGAGAGGTCTGTGAAAAGATAAAGCCAGGTATTTCTTCTGGTGCTAGGGCTATCTCCCTGATAAAGGGACTCGAAATCACCCCAGATCATGTGACCTTATTTTCAGAAGAAATCTCTCGTAAACTCAATATTCGTGTGGCCTGCTTGAGTGGTGCGAATATTGCGGATGAGGTGGCTCAAAAGAGATTTTGTGAGACGACAATCGGTAGTCAAAACAGAGAGGATGGTCTGTTGTTTCAAAAGTTGTTTGATACTGATTATTTCAAGGTGAATGTGATTCGTGACCATGTGGGAGTGGAGCTGTGTGGGGCCTTGAAGAACGTGGTGGCTGTAGGTGCCGGTATTTCAGACGGATTAGGGTAAAAAAAAAAAAAAAAAAAAAAAAAAAAAAAAAAAAAAAAAAAAACAAGATACGATGAATATAAAAGCTGATAGCTATAGTTATGGGAGTAACACAAAGGCAGCCATTATCCGTTTGGGATTGATGGAAATGCGTAAATTTGGCCAGACTTTCTTTGGTACGGTAGAAGACACCACTTTCTTTGAATCATGTGGTGTGGCAGATTTGATTACAACTTGTTCAGGTGGACGTAACCGTAAAGTGGCTGAGGCGTTTGTTAAGACCAAAAAGCCAATTGACGTACTCGAAAAAGAGTTACTCCGTGGGCAAAAGCTACAGGGCACTTTAACGGCCCATGAAGTCTATGAATTTCTTTCTCCTCGTCAAATGACACATGAATTCCCATTGTTTACTACCGTTTATCGTATCATTTACGAAAACCAACCTGTAGAATCCATTGTACGCGATATTACTTTACAATAAATTTATTTTTTGTTTTTTATTTTATTTTTTCTATATCATGTTGGCAGCAAACATCATCGTGGCTGCATTACCAGCAGCATTTTCACCACCAGCTGCTTCTGATTGACCACCAGTTGTCGCTGACGAAACACCGGCACCACCTGAGTCACGATGGATATTTTCTTCATCATCTTCAAAGGGTCTTCTCTTTTGTAAGCCATTGAGACCATAACTTGACTTGTCACCCATATTATAAGATTCGGCTGGTGCATCTGTAGGTGCACTTTCGAAAGGTTGGGTAGGCAAGCTATAGTCAATCTCCAGACGTTCACATTCTTCCTTGAGTTCATACATAAAGTTGTTATGACGAAGCCAACGACCACCAGGGTCTTGCCAGTTCTGAGCATGTTCAAAGTAAAAGGACAAAATGATCGCGTTCTGGTTTTGGAAAGAGAGGACGTTACAGCAGGCTGAGTTGGGTGTATAATGTTTAGGGAATTGGTTACTCCATAAGACCATGTGGTCTACTAACAGACGTATCTTGGTGGTAGGTGTAGCAAAGTCAATTTGAAGTTCTATTTTAAAATCAATTAGCAAATCGTATTTCTAGTTGTTGTTATCTTTTTTTTTTTTTTTCTTACCATTTGTTTCTCCTGTTCTACCAGATCTCCTTACATTGTATATAGCTTGGGTGGATAATATAGAATTCTTTACATAGACAATTGTACCATCCCATTTACTATAATCATATTTAATATAAATCATCCGAATTTTTTTTTTTTAAAAAAAAAACTTACATGAATGTAGTGACCAGTAAGCCTACTTCAGAGACAACCCAGTTATCTGCACCAATAAGCACACGATCCCCTGCATCAAACGGATGCTACAAAAGAGTTAATTTCATTATTATTATTATTATTATTATTATTATTTTGGCAAATAAAAAACTTACGGTAACAAAGACAAAGATAATTGCTTCAAATGCATCCTTTGCAGACCCACCAAAAATAAAACTAGCCGCCACAAATGCACTCCAAAGTGGCATCAAATCCGTACCCACATTCACACCAAAGGCCGAACAGACAATGATCACCCAGACCACAATAAAGATAATCATCAAGATGATATCCAATTTCCCTGTAGCCTGCGAAAGATCTCTCATCGATCGACTCAAATTTTTGCGTTCACGATAGATCCGAATACACCCCGATCTGAGTTCGCGTTTACTAATATCTCCATTACCATCACGATCGAACAATTGAAAGGCCTCGGACGCTTCGTGAATATGTTGAAAGAACGGATAAAGATCAGCTTCGACCAGATAATCACGTTGAGGGTCGGGTCCCGTCAGATTCTGGTAAATCTTTTTGGCAAGTGTCTTGGCTTGTTGGGTCGAATTGGGCATCGAACTTCGTTGGGTCATCTTTTGATATCCGCCCTTGAGTAATTTACCGGGGATTTGCGAGGTCGAGAGACCAAAGTCTCGGGTGGCTCCCAGGGTGCTGACACCAAAATCACGTGTGGCTCCTAAAGTGTTGGCCCCGAATTCTCGGGTAGCTCCCAAAAAGCCGTCGTGGCTGTTGGAACGAGTGAACCAGGTATTTTCACGACTCAGAGCAGGCTTTTTTTCATTCTTTTCGTCCTCTGTTGTATTAGGTTCCTTGCTTTTCTTGGATTTTATCTTTTGTAAAAAGTTCTTTTTTGGTTTTTCTTGTTGTTGTTGCTCTGTTTGAGCCTTTTCGTTGTTCTCGTCAACTTCTGGTTGACGCTGTTCAACAGGTGGGATGGCAATCAGAGTTTCCATATTTTGAGGGAATTTAACGTTTGACTTGTATTGATCTTGAGGTTGTGCCATGATGGATTGTTTAGGTGTGCTTTCACCTGAAGTAGCAGGTGTCTTGTTCTTTCGACGGATACGCTTCATAAGGAATTCTTGCGCATTGTTACGTTTTGTCTTTTTTAATCTATCTAGGATACGAAGTGCCTTGTCATTATCTTTGACTCGGTCACCATACGCTTTCCTATTTTTTTTTAAAAAAAAAAAAATATTAGTCAAAAAAAAAAAAAAATCTCTCGGTGTTTTTACTTGTGAAAGGAAGTAACTAAAGACAATAAGTTTTAGAGCGCAAATTCAAAAAAAAAAAAAGTCTTACCAATTAATTGAAGAATGAATTTTTCTATAAACAAGAAAATAGCTGCAAAGAAACAAGCTTCCCAAATACTATAAAGAGTACTAACATAAGAAGGTTCAGCTTGATACATGTTCAAACCGTTAGCGTCTTGACCTAAATAAGGCAATTGAATGTGTTGACGTATGAGGGCCCAAGCACCCCAAGCCCAAGAGGTAATCAATACCAATTTAATATAAGTACGTAAAGCCATATAATACTATATATATATATATATGTATATAAGGATATCAGACACCTCTTTTATAATTATTAAGCTTACCGAAAGTCTCATTCTAAGCACTTCTGTTGATTGAGGTCTCAACCAATTCACCAAACTCTTTACAGCCCAAGGCAAAACCTCGACAAACACTTGAGACACCGCGGCAATACACCAAACAAAGGCTATCCAAGTAAACCAGAGTTGAAGACTATAAGATGAAAGCGTAACCTGGTTACGTTCGCGATAGATCACAAAGACCGCGACATCAATCGCGATAAAAATCAAGGCAAACAAGATGATACAAGACCAAGCGATAGGTTCTGAATGCTTTGACATGCAGATAAACATGCCATTTCGGGTGAGTGCTCCAGATTCCTTTTCGGGTTCCTTTATGTCCTCGTCTTCATCCTTGGAGGCCCAGTCGAATTCTTCACGCAAGGTACGGCCATCGAGATCGGTAGTTTCGGGTAAGATCAGGGCTGGACCTGCAAGGGTTTCGAGAGGTATGATGGGTTCATCTTCCTCTGTACCAGATGACGTGTTGGATCCTAGAGATCTTGGATTGGGTGGACGTTCGAGTTTTTCATCGAAATGCTTTTCTTCTTCTGAAGTCATAAATCGAAAGAAGAAAAAGAAGAAGAAGAAGAAAAAAAAAAAAGTGCGTAGGTGAGGATATCTCGATAAAAGCTAGAATCCCGATTACAATAATTTTTTTTTTTTTTTTTTTTTGGTTTAGCTTCTGTTAATTTTAGAACAAGACCTATTGTATTGCTCATATCAATGACAAGAGATTTTTTTTTTTTATAAAAAAAATTCTTGAATCATTTTCAATTAAAATTTTCCTTGTGTATGATCTCATCTCTCTCTCTCTCTTATTGTGTATATTCTTATTGTTTTCCCATTTTTCTTTTTTAAAGTTACTGACTTTATTTATTCTGCATATCTAACGTCATGGTCGATCTTTAAAAAATTTTCTATTGGTTCCAAGGCACCTTCATCAAAATGCCTTCAGACCTCGCGATACCTTGGCCTACATGTTCTGCACTTGCCACACACCCTTCCAACAACGGTATACCTTTCCAACAATACGATCCCACAAACCAAATGCCATCCAAACCCTGAAGTGGACCCAATCTATACTCCCCGTCCTTTAAACACACCAGACTCTGAAGTGCTCGTTTTGATGAAAGCGTCACCGTCGCACGTTCAAACCAAGCAACCGAAAGTACCTTTTTAGGATCCACACTCACACAAGGATTTGTAGTCTGCAGATAAATGGAGTCCTTGGCCATGGTATGTGTCATGTTCAACACATGTGTCGCCATCGTCGTCTCATAGGGTACCAGCCATTCACTCTGTCCAGCCTTGACCGTCGAATCCTTGATTGCAAAATTGAGTGTTCGCCAATGTTCAGGGTTATTCGGTAACAAACGGACATCCGTATGGTTAATGACCAATGCTTGATCGTATTCAAACGCTTGGAGTACCTCAATTTGTCTCTGGTGCGTCGAATTCAAGAGACGGGCGGCTTGGTTTCCCTGTGTTGCAAACACGATATGATCTACGTGATATACTTTGCCTTCTTCGTCCAGAATCTCGTAATCGCTTGTCTTTCGGATACTTACGATCTGGGTCTCGAGATGGATGTGGTGTAGTGGTTCGGAGAGTCTTTGGACAACTTGTTGGACACCTGATCCGGCAACATAAGATTCCTCAAAGAGTCCGAGTGCCAAATATTCTATTTATGGTAAGTTAAAGTTTAAAGGGAGGGGAAGGATAGGTTACCTAAGACATCCGTCGCAGGATACTGCAGCATGGATTGATAAGAGTTGGTGCATACGGCAGCAAATAGAGGTATAAATACTTTATGTGCAAAGTAAGAATGAATATAATATCTCGAAAAGAAGTCCTCGAGTGTCAATTGAGAGATGATATGGTTTGGATCATGAAGATATCCAAAGTAATGCATATATAATGAGATAAAAAGGATTTGAAAATAAGAAAATACGACGATCCATGTAGTCCAACAATAGGACGCAAAGGATTGACATTGCTCCCAGATCGAATGTGTGTTGTGTCTAATAAGATGCAAACAATTTAAGCTTTTGGATCCACTGTAGATCAAATAAGGCTCGTTTTTGGTGTAAGAGGCTACTTCCGACGGCTTGTAAATCTCGGTCGTTTCTTGTCGAATCAAGTACCAACCAAAACTAAACCGTGCTCTTTGTGCGGGTATGTCTAGGTGTTGATAGAGTCTGAGTAGATGTGAATAATAGCCTATAAAGAATTTAATACAATGAACTTGTGATAGGCCTTTGACAATTACCTGACTTGAATGATCGCATAGGAACCTAAACAAAATAAATCAGTCTTTCATTATAGACATGAATGCTTACATCAATTCGATGCTCTTTTTTGGGACCAATAGAAATAGAAGAGGCATCCATGCCTACTGAACTATTCTTTTCAAACAAATGTACTTCGAATTCTTCTTGATCTTTGCTTAATAAATAAGCTGTGGAAAGACCTGCAAGTCCTGATCCTATCACTGCCACTCTTACTTTCTTCATAACAAATCAAGAAAGAAAAAAACTATCCTTGCCCCTTTCTCTTTTTTTTTTCTACAATGATTGGTACTACCTCAAAACAGTGGTCACTTGTGACTCGACTACCCTTTTTGGAAAAAAAAGGTGTCAGTTTTTTTTGTACTTTTTCTGTCCCGGAGAGCAAGAAGAAAAAACCACACCACACTTGTCAACTACAAGTTCTAGACTGTACATCACACTATTTCAATGATTAAAATTTTCTTACACATGAAAAAAAAATATACATATATAGTTTATGCAGATATGTCAGCTGAATAAAGGATCTTCATACTATCAAGTTTATATTTTAGTGATATATATATATATATATATATGTGTGTGTATGTGTGTGTGTGTGTGAAAAACAGGTTACACATACCAGCATAAAGTGAAACTATGGATTTTTTCATCTTTTTTTAAAGCGAATGAAAATAACCGTTGTCACGATTTTTGCATCACTTCTCGCAAGTTACTAAAGTGATAAAAAAAATCTCGAATTACTTTTTTTTTTTTTTTTTTTTTTTCCTTCTTCTTCATGTCACTCAAACACAACCTCTTTAAAAAGATCATTCATAGTCCAATCACTAGTCATTTATTAGGTAAAATTATAACAGATTAAAAACAATAACAATAACATGGTGTAGACTACATTACAATTGAATTTCAATCGATTATACCCTGTGAAAATGATCTTCCTACAAATATTACTCCACTCCGTACCTTTATTGAGTCCATCGTAAATCAATCCAAGACAGACACTGGTACTTTGGTCAGTACACTTTCATTTGCTAGAAGGTTAAAAAAAATATTGCGTAAATCCAAAGGGATGGAGTGCACTCGTCATCGAATATTTTTGGCTTCACTTATCATTACACATAAAAATCTTCACGATCATGCACTTAAAAACAAACATTGGTTGCCTTTTTGTGATATGTTTACAGCTCATGAAATCAATTTGATGGAAAAACAATTATTACAACTACTTGTAAAGTATTTTCTTTTATTATGTGTTGTTGACACTTTTTTTTTTGTAGGATTATGATTTACGGATAAACGATTTTGAAGAGATTCAACAAGATATTTTGAGAATTTACGCAAGAGAATATCTTATGGATTCACTACCTTCAGATTCTTATCTACCCACATTACCCTTTCTTATCCCCTCTATTTTATAATTAAAAAAAGTGCTCAGATCACACACGATGGTCGTACTATAATTGACAGTCTAGACTCTTTTTTATTAACCGCTCGCCAAGAAAGGTTAAATGTAAAGTGTTTCATCTATGACCCGTAGCAGAATAAACAAAAAATAAGACCCAAGCAACCAAGAGAATGGCCAAATAGATTCCCACACAGATCCAATTCCACCCTTTAATCTCTTGTGAATATTTTTTCTTTAACAACTCCAATCTTTTAGGCCGAGTTGTTTCCAATAGATTATCATAAGCTTTATATTGAAAGATTTCAAGTCCCACAATCAAACCAAGACTAATACAGCCCAAGATCAAAAATAACAGCATCACTCGTTCGTATCCTTGATTGGCTGTCGAATCCTGCAAGACTCCAATCACAATATCCAAAATACTTGTACCCAAATTATTCGCGCTCTGATACATGCCATAGCCTGTACCCAGTTGATCGACAGGCGTGACTGTGCCCACACAAGTGATTAGACTAATCAATCCCAGCGCCAAACAGACACTATAACACACCATACCCACCACCGCATTCACCGCCGTCCAGCCCAGCAAGACCATGCTTACAATAAAAAACACACTAGATACACCCAACATGAGCACCCGACCTCCATAAAGTTCAACCAACAATCCCAAAAAGGGTGCGGCCACAATGGGCACGATCTGGGACGTGCTCGCCTTATAGCCCGCCAAAATCGCGCTGGATCCGAACCGGACCTCGACCAGATCTGTGCTGATCGTCTGAAAGGCTGCCCAGGAGGCCGAGAATAAAAACTCAATCAAGAGAACGTGCCAGAGAATGAAGGGAAACTTGAGTAAGGTTCGGATATCGAATCGTTTGGGCGCCAGTTTGATTCGTCTGGCACACAAGATATAGACCATGTTGACCACCAGAGAAAATCCACAGAGGATCAATGAGAGCCAAAAGGCCCAGACCCAATCTCCTGTCAGTTTCGCGATCGGGTTCGAGGCAAGTGTGCCTAGGAACATAAACAGTCGGCCGATGGAAATTTCGAGTCCAAAGGCGATAGCTAGACGATGACGAAACCAGTGGGCTAAGAGGGATTGTTGGATGGCGACAATCAGGCAAGATCCGATACCAAAGATCACACGTGCTGCGACCATGAGCCCAAAGGATCGAAAGTGGCCGGCTAGGGCGGTCAAAAGACTGCCGAGAATCACGATCAAGTTGACTAAAAGTGTCGCTCGAATAGATCCAAACGCATCAACGCACATACCACCAAAGACGGGTGAGATCGTGTTGATAATAGAAACTGAAGATGAGATAACTCCATATTGTGTATTATTAATGTGAAGATTCTATATATATATATATATATATATATATATTAGAATAAGTGTACTCTGTAGTGAACAACTTACAGATTTTATTTCGGATTTCATGGCGGTAATTGCAGTGTTTGAAAAATGTCTACCGACTTTTCCAAAAAAAAAAAAAAAAAAAAAAAAATAAGAGGTTGAATCATTTGAAAGTAAAATTTACGTGGAAGACAGCTGATGGTAATGAATGCAATTAATTTGTATTGCCAGGCTGCATTTTCTAATCCATTTTCTTCAATGATTTTTTCTTTTGTTTCTATTGTTTCCTCTTTGATCTTTTCGGAATCCATTTTATTTTTTTAAGGAAAGAACTGGGAAAAAAAATTTTTTTTTGTTTATTTTCTGTCTAACCTTTCTTCAAATCTTGTGCGCTCAAAATAATTGTGTAGATTTTATAGTTCCTTTTAAGGTGATACTGTATTTCCGGATAGACTTCGTCACATCTATTTTACTTTTCATTGTCGTGTTTGGTCATTCATTGTGTCTTTATTCATTATATTTTACCTCAGCTGAAGAACACGCCAGACTGTAATTAAGAGTCGAATTATATATACTAGGATTCCCTCTTTAATTTAATAGTTCTTTTCCTTTTAGTCTTAACAAAGATAGTAATTATTAGCTATTTACTCTTCCTGTCTCTACACAAATAAACACAAATAAGCACAAATACCACATATTCCACATTATATACGCGAACCAAAATGATTTTTATGAGTGCACCAATAATTTCCGGAAATGGTGTAAAATATAATTGATTCAAAACCAGCATTTTTTTGTTTTTTTTTTTTTTTTTCTTTTTTTTTTTCGAGTGAGAGAACAAGAACACGTTGAGGGAAGAATCTGGATAATGGCATAATTGTATATGTTTCAAAGAGAGGATTTTTTCCTAGAATTCTGTTACATAATTTGATATTTTTTGGGATCAGGTAGCAGCAAGTTTAAAGCACTTTAATAACGGCATTTATTTTAATATAAGTGGATAATCATATGGCCATTATATCTAATAGTTTTAAGTCTAATAAAAAGGGGAAAAAAAGGTTAATCAGCATAAATGCAAATGACTCTAGTGTCTCAGGTTAGACTGATTAAGGGTTCCTATTACTGATACTGTATTTCTTCTTTTAAGAGTATTTGTTGTATTCAGTATAACAAATCATGCAATTTGATATATAAAATGATCATTTCATGATGTACAAGATAAATAACAGTAAATGTCAGTAACAACAGCGGTTGGTATCCAATAGTCTTGGTGAAGAGATAAATATTGGTAGGGATTCATAGATATCATAAATATGACATATACGTAGAAAAAGTATAAATAACCACTTGTAAATAAAGCCAATATCACTTTGTCTCATTGTAGTTTTATTTTTGTTTTCAACCATTTTACAACAGTATTGACACTGGCTAAATAGTTATCTACAGGATCGTTGTCAAGGCTGTTACGGTAAACTTCGGCCTGGTCGCTTGGAAGAGTTCCAACGTACTCGTCTGGTGCAATAATCTGACGTTCTTCTAGAGCTCGAATCTCTTCATCAAGCTGTTGATGCTTATCAATCTTTCGAAGCTATTTAAACAGGCAAACGACGCTGATCGTCAAGCGATTGACACTGTTCTTGAAGCTCTCTTTCATGACTTCACAAAAGAGACATTTTATGTTCACATCTTTTTCTCATATCTCTTACTGATTAACCTCAACCTAATCTGTTGTGTAGATTAATCTCAACCTAATCTGTAAGATCGAAATTGCAATCACTTGGCAAAAAGTTGACTGATGACCGAAAAAGTTGAATGATCACAAAAAAGTTTGAATGCACTAAGAAAATTTTGAAAGTCTGATTTCTATTTTTGAAAATCTTGAATTTCAAACGCAAATCGCTGTATAGAAACTTCATCTGAATAAAGAGCTTTGTCCCATTAACTCCCTTTTGTTATATTTAAAAAACCTACTTTTATTTAAACATTACACAGATATTACAAGTTGTGAAGATGCCATATAACGGTCAAAATCATTGATCTGAGAGCTTTATCGAAGTAAAATTTCATGCAAAGTCGCCCAAAAACACCTTATATAGCACGTATTTGAAGGAGATATTGTCATCATTCATGTTATTTTTATATAAATTTTGATTTTTTTTCTACTTTCATATATTTTCAATCATCTTTGTGGGGGTATTAAATGATTTAAGATAAAAAAGTTGAACGTAAAGGATTTGTGTTGGAAGCAGATGTTTTAAAAAAATTTAAACAAGAATCACACGAGATACCAAGAAGTTTTTTTGGTTTTGATCAAAACGTCGAAAGCATTATCCAAACGGTTCAAGTCAAGCAGTGAGTGTGGAATCAGAAATTCACCAAGTTCGTATAGTCTGTATACATGTGTAAAGCTCAAATCCATAGCGTAAGCCGTTCCCTTATGCCCTGAGAATATAATATTAGCCATATATACCACTGGAATCCCATTCACTTGCCTCCAATTAAAATTCCAATTACAGAAATATTATCTGTAAAATTTAAACATATCAATCTATTGAGTTCATCCTTCAACATTTTACACAGCTTAACAAAATCTGGGTGCTGTAGATAGTCTTCATTTATGACAGTTGATGATTTAATTTCAATATGCAATATTTGTTGTTGCTTTTGCTTGCGTACTACTTTATATGGATTTTCAGACTTTCTTCCAAATTTTCCTTTTCGTAGTTTGCTTCCAAGCGACTCTTCATCACATCTAAAAAGAAAGAGTTAGTATTTCTTCTTTGTGAAAATGTGCAAGAGTTGCTGACCCGCACAAACGAAAAAAAAATTTTTTTTTTCTTTTAAAAAGGGTGACAATAGAGGTGTAACATATTTGGCTTTAGATCTATCTTCCAAATTTTTCTCGTCAGCATCAGGATCTAGTTGTACCATGCTATGTATGAAAAAAAAAAAAAAAAAAAAAAAAAAAAAAAAAAATTAATCACATTATATCACCTTCATTATCAAACATTAAATTAGATACTTGCTGTCTGGCAGCTTGATTGTTTCTTTAGGTCATATAATCAGAAATCAGAACCTAATGTTATACACCAACCGCTTATTTATTATCCTTGTAGACATATCTGAGTTTCAGCGGTTTGATTGTTTGATTCAGACCAAAGATTGTTTGATTGCAAACAAGCAATTAGCAGGCAATTAGCAGGAAAATAAGCAGGCAATTAGCAGGCAATTAGCAGGCAATTTCGCGTTAGGTCAATGTAACATAATTTCGATGTGATACAATTAGATATAAAAACAGTGTATACAGTACTATTATACGCTCTTATAATGCATGAATAAAAAAGGAGATATTTGAGAATAGGATCATCTCTATTTATGAAGAGGATGTATAATAAAAAGAACAAACAAACACAAAAACAATAGAAATAATAATAATAATAAAAAAAAAAAAAAAAAAAAAAAAAAAAAAAAAAAAAAAAAAAAAAAAAAAAAAAAAAAGGATTTTCTTGTCAATGAAACCATGTACTTACTTATTTTATTGAACGTAAACAAACTATTAATACTGTTATGGTCTTCAGACACGATTGACGGTTGCTGTTTATTGTCATTATCAAAATAACAGGAATTAAACCACTATTATGATCACATAGTATTAAATTGAACAACTGTAAACAATGTTTACCTTTAACAGTTCTTTTCTGTTAGCAATCATTAGCTGGAATGTGCAATGAATACATATAATCTCTGTATTTTTCAATTGAAAGAGTGTTTCTGTTGCCTGCGTACTAATATCTTTTCAATTTGATAGAGGTTTGTTAAAAAAAAAAAAAAATAGGTGATTGGCCTTTTAGGATGAATCCATATAGTAGAAAATAGAAACAAAGACTATAAATGCATATATCTTCCTCTTTATTCTTCAGAATCCAATTGAGCAATTCTAGACTATAGCTAAGCATAAAGCGTAACCAGCTTATGGAGTCCGAAACGCTCACACAAAGAATAGCTGAAGCTTGTAATGATGTTCCTTTACTCCCACCTTGTTAGCATTACTCCACACTCTAAAAATCGTTAAGCAAAGTTTCTATTATTTAAATAAAATACTCTATAGTATTAAATTTCAAAAAAAAAAAAAGTGTAAAATTGGGGCTCACAGTTTGTTCCAATTGAAGCTTGAGAAGTGTTCCATTTTATCGTTGAGAAATGTAAGATTTGAGAGTGGAAACACTGTATTTAACAGAGTGTTGAAAACATGGTAATTCGGATAAACATTTCCCCCTTCAATATTAAAATTTGTCATCCATATTCTCTCTCACATATACACATTGAACATTATTTTTTTTTTTTTTTCTTTTATATAAAAATGACCATCTCTATTCATACAATTCCTGTCAGTCCATTGACTGAAAACTATGATTGCCAATACTTATCTGTCGAAAAACACGATTTTCCTGTTGTTCAAAGCCATGGAAAGATTGTCTTTTTAATCTCACATGCCAACGGGTTTCATAAAGAAGTCTATCGTCCAATGATCCAAAGATTGTCCATGAGACTTTCAGCAAAGCTTCAACATCTTGATCTTTCTTTTGTAGCTTGGGATGCTCGATTTCATGGAGATTCTGCTCGTCTGAATAAAGATCAATATAACCCAAGATGTAAGTCGTGCTTTGTCAAATAACCAAAAAAAAAAAAAAAAAAAAAAAATTAATTTGAAAAATAGGATTCTTTTGGAATCTTTTTATCCTCATACGTTTGATGGACTCTGTTTGATTGAACCTGTATTGAGTAACACGTTTCTTCCGACCGAAATCAGACTCAAAGCACCAATATATTCTTCAATTCGACGAAGAGATGAATGGCCCGATAGAGAGGTTTGTTTAAATTCTTTGTTGGAAAGGCCGTTTTGGAAGAAGTTTGATAAAGAAGCCTTGGAGAATTACGTGGTAAGCTTTATTATTACTATAATAATAACAACAAAAAAAAATATGACCAATGATTAGAATTATGGTATGTATGATACTGAGAAAGGAACCATTCGATTGAAATGTACCAAGGAACATGAATATGTAAAATATAAAGACTTTTTTTTTTTTTTTTTTTTTTTTTTCTATATATATACATTTGGCTTACTTAAAGGCAAGCATATGTTTATGTGTACATCAATGGAATCTTTTACTGCATTCAATTTTCTTCAAACATTACAAACACCCACTCATTGTGTCTTTGGTTATCAATCTTCCTTGTAAGAATAACATTGGAGAGGGCATTGCATTTACTTGCTTTTTTTTTTTTTTTTTTATAGAAAAAACATAGAAATGACAAATGCCATAGTCAATCCAAAGACTGTGGTTGAATATGTTGAAGGATCGCACATGATACCTTGTGAACTTCCTGATAATATCGGTACACTTTTTTCTTAAAAAGGAAATATTATCGCCAACACTTATTTCTTTATTAGTACCTCAAGTCATAAAATTAATTCAACGTCTAAATGATGCCAAAAGCTCATCCAAGTTATAGACAAGGAGGAAGGATTGCTAAAGGAATTTTTTTTTTTTTGTTTTTTTTTTAACAAAACCGAAAACCCCTAAAAGTAACAAATATTCCCCTTTTCAAGTGAATTTATGCTATAAGGGCTTCTTTTTTTTTTTAGAATGTAACACAAACACCTGCACAATGACATCCGGGCATTGAAATCTTTTGTGTCACTTCACGTATACTCCTTATTGAAAATCATTTGTAGTCATTTGTAGACAAGCCAAAGAAAAGAATATATAAAAAAAAAAGAGTTTTTTTTTTTTTTTTTTTTTTTCCTCTTCTTATTTTATGTCTTTTTCTAGTCATATTATACCTTCTAGTCCATTAACAGAAGGTCAAGCACAACTTTGTATTGAACAACATCAATTTTTGTCACAAAACGATCACCCGACACTATCTTTTGTCATTTCTCATGCCATAGGATTTCACAAGGAACTCTACCGTCCATTGGTCAAAGGATTAGCCAAAGTTCTCAAACAAGCATATCAACATACAAATATCATTATCGTGGCTTGGGACGCTCGATACCATGGAGATTCAGCTCTTTTAAACCAAATACGTGGTGAAAGATGTAATGATTTTTTATTTTTATTTTTATTTATTTGTTATTTTTTTTTTTTTTTTAAAAAAAAAAAAATGATAATAGATAGATGGGTGGATAATGCATTAGATACAAAACAAGTCATTGATATCTTGAAATTAAAAGAAAAAGGTCAAGTCTTTGGTATAGGCCATAGTATGGGTGCTTCATGCATGTAAGAAGAAGAAGAAGAAGAAGAAAAACAAAAAAAGATTTGACACATATATTCTTTAAGGATCTTGGCCGAATCATTATTTCCTGGTACATTTGATGGTTTATGTTTAATTGAAGCTGCTGTTAGAAGAAAAGTGGTTCCTTTTCAAACTAGATTAAAAGATCCAATCTATGCTTCTATCAATCGAAGAGATGAATGGCCCAATAGGTGATAAACCAAGTTAAAGATGGTATCTACGCGTATTTACACACTTTTGAATAGAGAAGAATGTTTAAAATCTTTTTTGAAAAAACCATTTTGGAAAAGTTTTCACCCAGAAGCATTAGAAAATTATGTGGTAAAGAGACAAAAGAGAGAAAAGAGAGTAAGGGGAAATGATTAACTTTTAATAACAAGAAATATGGCATGTATGATACAAATCATGGAACAGTCAAATTGAAATGTCCTAAAGAACATGAATTTGTAAGGATAATTAAAGGAAATTTAATTGTTAAAGATGTATTGATTTAGAAATAGCATATGTTTATGTGTTCTTCTATGGAAAGCGCAATGTCTTTCACTGCTTCAAAAACATTACGAATTCCTACTCATTATGTCTTTGCCACCAAATCCTTTTTGTAAGTTAAAAGATCATCTTGAATTGCTTATATTGATAATAATAATAATAATAATAATAATAACAGGAAAGATGCAAAGATGGAATACGCATTAATTCAATCGAATTCGTATAATACAGTGGAATACATTGAAGGATCTCATATGATTGCTTGTGAAATTCCAGATATCATTGGTAAATTTTTACTCGAATCACAGAGACTTTTTTTTTTTTTTTTTTTTTCTTTTTCTTAATCAATTTGTTAATCAATTTGTTAGTGTCTCAAATAATGAAACTGATTGGACGTGTGAATAGTGAAAAAGAAGAAATAATTCTAAAATCAAGTCTCTAAAAAAAATGTTTATCTTGTGTTTAAATGATGAATCTCCTGATTTACTTTCTTGTATGTCACAAGTAAATTTGTGACTCTATAATTGTAGAACTGCTTTCTCACGCATTGATGTACTAAACAGAAATCAGGATTTTTTCTTTCTTTGTATTAATGATGTTTAATTTGTATTACTCGGTCCTACAAACAAACAAACCAAGAAAGAAAGAAAAAAGAAAAAAAAAAAAAAACATATCTGATAAGATGTGTGTCGTGATACAACCTCTGCACAGAACCGAGGGTTCAAGGACAGTTTAGAATCAGCACAAGCGGATCACGAATGAGAGATAATCTGTTGTGCTGGAAAACTTCGGGATAAAAATTCTATTTGCCTCTATTTGGATACAAGTCATCAGTTTGTTAAAGGTAATAAAGGGGGGAGGGGACCCTGTAAAGTAGAAAATGAGTTGTACAAGTACACTCTCCTCAACCATTTACCGTATCTTTTTTAATAACAAACTAAACCTTTTTTTTTTTTTTTTTTTTCCTGCTTTGTCTTGGCTCTTTTTTTTTTTTGAGTGCATGTGAAGCTCTGTGAAACGTATATTTTGGGTCATATAAAAACCAAAAGGGAATAAGTACACGGTCATTTCTACAGAAATCAAGGAAAGCTGTGGTAAGGATGCCACCAAAAAAGGGGAAATGTAAGCAAAAATGGTTACAAAACTCAACAATTGATTCCCAGTTTAATTAGACTTTTTTTTTTTTTTTTTTTTTACTTGCTTTGGTAAAAAGAAAAAAAAAAAAAAAAAAAAAAAAGCAACGTTGTGAAGAATTGGGAGATTTTGAAATTGAAATTGTTTGTGATTTCTTTTGATTTAAATTCTCAACTTTTTGAGCGATTTATAATCGTTAAAGTAATCTCATGGTCATCTTCCCTTTAAAAAATGTAGGACGTTGAAAAAAAAGTCTAGCACACACAGTATACGTTGTGAGACCTTTCTTTTGTACACAATAGTCTTACAACCTTTCACCTTCTTCTCTCTCTCTCTCTTACGAACACGCAACTTTTATTTTTCTACTTTTGGTTTTTCTATTGAATTGAGTGCCTTTTTTTTTTTTTTCTTTTTTTTTTTTTTGTACGATGATCTCTTTTATGTTTCAGTTGGTTACAACACACTTAACACATCTGATAAAGTAAGACAAGATCTATTGGTTTTCATTTTGAAGATCAGATAAAAAAAATCAGAACTATGATTGTAGCACTAACCATTTGTAAAATCATACTTTTTTTTTTTTTTTTTTTTTAAAAAACCCGTACACAGTTGTATAAATATAGAACCTAAACTATTTATTCTTTTTTTTTTTCTTTTCATTCTTTGTTAGAAATTATAGATAAAAAAAAAAGATGTCTGCACCAAAACCAGATGCAGCAGAGTTATATGCTACGGATGAAAAGCAGTTGGTAGACAATTCACCACTGGCCGAAACAGAAACTTTAGATGAAAACCAAGCAGGAGATACCGCGTTGGCGAATGCTCCCTGGCAATACAAATTAATTGCCCTTGTTACCGCTCTATGTTTTCCAAGTAAAAAAAAAAAAAAAAAAAAAAAAAAAACGAATTACTAACATATCCATAGTTGGTTCCCACTTTTCTGCTAGTGCATTGAGTGCTATGAAAGCTCAAATCAAGACTGTAAGTGGCTCATATTTCATGAACAATGTTTTAACTCTTGTTATATAGAATCTTCACATTGACAATACCAAATATGGTGTGATCTCCTCTTCTGTTTCTATTATTAATACTATTTTCCCCATCTTTGGCGGTATTTTTATTGACGTCTTTGGTTCCATCTGGGGTACCTTGGCTGTTAACGCGATAGTCATTATCGGCAGTCTGTTGACAGGCATTGCCGCCAAATACGAATCCTACGGTTTGATGGTCGTCGGCCGAGTGGTATTCGGTATTGGTTCTGGTCTGATTGTAACCATGCAAGAATCTATCCTATCCAAATGGTTCCGTACACAAAACCTGGCCATTGCCATCGGTTTACAACTCTCCATCAGTCGACTGGCTACCTTCCTGGGTACCTTGGTCGCTAACCCCATTGCCGCACGCACAGGTGATTGGGTCTGGTCCTTTTGGCTCTCTCTCATCGTCTGTTGTTTCTCTATCCTCATGAATGTTATTTATGCTCTTGTCGTCCGCCACTTGCGCAACGGCTCCGGAAGCGGCGTGCTCACTACTCAAGACATTCAAAAGCTCAAGCAAAAGAAGAAATTCGAATGGCGTGGTGTACTCAAGTTCCCTCTCATCTACTGGCAAATTCTCTTGATCGAATTCCTCTATGCCGCCGTCTGGTCTTCATTCCAGACCATCAGTACCGAATTTGTTCAACTCCACTTTGGTTCAAGTGCAGTCTTGGCAGGTTACAAGGCTAGTGCTTCTCAAACGGTGCCTATTGTGGCCACGCCCATCTTGGGTATCCTGATGGACATGTATGGCTGTCGTATCGATATCCTCTTGCTTTCTTCAATCTTCTTAATCCTCAGTACCGTCTTGCTCGGCTGGACTTATGTGAATGCTGTGGTCGGTATGGTCTTTTATTCAATTTCGTTGGCCTTTGGTCCTATTGCGATGATCACCTCCATCGGTATGATCTTGCCCTCGGATTACATTGGTACCGGTCTGGGTATGTACAAGGCTTCCAACAACATTGGTACCACCATTTTGGATATTGTTGTCGGTGTCGTTCAAGACCATACCCAGAACCAAGCCTATACAAGTGTCATGATCCTCTTCTTGATCTTGGGCTGTATTGGCTTTTTCTTGATCATCGGACTCTGGGTCACTCAATATTTCTTCCTCAATAATTTGCTCGAAACTCGTCGCCAGAGACGTATGGCTCTTATGCAAGAACGTAACCAGGCTGAAATTGATCTCAGAAAGAAGGGATTGGATTCTTATGAAAATGAAAAGATTAAATGGGTCAATTGGGCCTGTTTAACTATCTTTGTGGTCGCTTGTGTGGTCGCTTGGATCTTGTTCTTTGTTTATTCCGCTAGTGGTAGTGTCTCTGCCTAAATAATAATAATATCTCCCCTTCAACACACACACACACACACACACACTCACACATAAAAAATTGTTACATTCATTAAAATATATTCCTTTTTAATTTTCTTTTTTTTTTTTTTTTTTTTTTTTTTCATGGATAAAATTTTAAAAGAAGCTTGTCAACAAACTCTAGACAACGTACCGCCCATTCGACAATTTGTAAAATAAAATTAAAAAAAAAAAAAAAAAACATTTACATTCTAAAAACCTATTTGAAAAACAGTTGTATACAAAATCAGCATTACTATTTCAATCCCTAAAAAAGTACCCTTTTAAAAAAAAAAAAAAAACAAATTCACATAATAATTCTAACAACATAAATAGTGAAACCAATGTAAATTTCATGGCTGAACAATACATTAATTTACTTGAAGAATATCGCGATCTTTTAGAACAGGTAATCATTTGTTCATTCAACTCGAACTCTCATTCAAATAGAGTTATGATTCAGACGCCAAAAACGAAAGAAACTTTACATTTGAAATCCGATCCATCTTTAAACTCTGTCGAATTCTTTATTTTTCAAAAACTTACGACAATGCTCAACTTTTACAATGGCAAGCCGAAACATTTCACCGTAAAAAAAAAAAAAAAAAAAAAAAATAGCACTCTTATGGCAACATGATCGTCACGGTATCTATACCCATCTCTTAAACCACCCTGACTTTTGGCCATTTGCTTATCGTCTGGTTCTCTTTGGTCAAATAGAAACCTTATTGGATTTATTTTCACGGTTACCTTCAGAAGACGATTGGGTTCCAACCTTATTAAGTTTTATCAAAAAGGAATCCAAACAAGAACCTCTTGTTGACAATCCAGCACATACCCTTTGTTTGCTTTTAAGGGGAGATCAAGAAACGGTGGCCAAGTATGCAGTTCACCCAGTTCAATGTCTCCTGATGGATCGTCTTCAAGGTAAACTTAACCCATTGACTGGTGGTGAAGGAGTACTCGAATCCTTGTTTTCGGGTAATATTCATCAAGCGCTCAGTTATTGTAAGCATTATGATCCTTGGTTGCTCGCTCATCTGACCATCTTGTTTGATCATCGATTGGATCCAATTGTGTTGGGTGATACAAGGATGCCCAGTAAAGAATATTTCGTGTTGATTTACGCGACAAGACTTGAAAGATGGCAGGATGTCTTTGAGTATCTTTTGTCTTGTAAGACTATTGGAATACAAGCTATTAAAGAGGTAACAAAAAAAAAAAAAAAAAAAAAAAAAAAA